>ML739261.1:0-36349 GCA_009193565.1 Aspergillus coremiiformis | reverse complement strand
CAATTGTCATAATTTCTTGAGCGTCATTTTTCTTTGTGTTGTGGCCTGGGCGAGGAATTTCGATATTTCGGTGTCTCTTGCGGAAGTGGACAAAAACGCACCTTTCCAGGGTAGATCTTCTGACCGCTGAAAGAATCGTCGTAGGTACGCATCTTAAACGTCGGAGATGCGCAACGAGATGTTGTCGGTTGGCGTTGGGTGGTTGAATCGTATCGGTCGCGGCGAGCTCTTCGCGAGACGCTGACACAATTGTCGTGCGGTGCGGAGCCTCGCTAAAGTGCGGCACGTGATCTCGTCTGCCCTTCCCCGTTTGCAACTTCAACTTTCTATCAGACAGCCGGGGTGGCTACAGATATTTGGGCAGTATTACTAGTTACGATGCGATGCGTTGGGTCTTGCTTTTTTCCCGGATCGTTTTTCACTTTCTCAAACTCGGGTTTTATGTTAGAATTTTGAACCTTTCATTGAAGAAAATGCCCTCGTTCATAGAGATCCGGCTCCAATACATGCAAAAAATAGTACCAGTATAACCAGATACTGCTACTCTTATCTTAACATGAATCAAACTTCGCTCATTTGTCAAAGCTCATCATTGATCCAGTTAAAAGCTCTTCTCAGATGATCTCCGGTAGTCAAGCTTGTTCACTTCCCATCTGGTATATTCAATCGTGCCAGTCGCAAATTCCCCAAGGATTAGGCTTGCATTGCTTATACCAAGTATGACGTTAACAACGATCAAACGTAGGTTAGAAAAAAGCAGGGTGAGTATTACCATGCATTGAAAATCGCCACACATCTTGCTTGGACATCTACCGCAACAGTTCGGACAAAGATGTCTGCCACAGCCTCCAGGTTCACTACATAAGGAAAAGGTACTCATGTTTTTGACGTGTGACCCCAATCCTTCAATCATCTGCAAGGTCTGTCTGGCTCTTTCTACTTTCTCAGACTTCGATTCCGTATTAGTAGTTGTCTGTTGGGCCTCGGCGTATTTGCAACAGGCCACGCCACAGATCGGACAGTTACCATGACAAGTCGTGCACCTCAGGTTCACAGTACTCCACTGTCGGCTATCATCCAACCTGCGTGGTGATTCGAGATCAGTGGGAGATATAGTTTTCACTTTGGTTCTGGTGAGGCTGCGGACGTGTTCGATCTGACACTTTTAACAACTCTGCATGAACCCTATATTGAATGAGGTCCATTTACCTGTTGCTGGAGGCCCCCTGTCTTTGGATGCTTCTTATCTGTTCCCGGCGCTTGCTGCTTTACGTCCCCCATTGAAGATAGAGAGCCGTTTTTGATGTTCTTTTTCAGCGATTCTGTCTTGAGGAAGCCCAGATCCAGAAAGATATAGTCTGTTTGAGATACTGGTATCAGAAACCAAACAGGCATCACTTAAATCATGAAGCAGACATACCATTAGTCGCCCTGATGTATCTCAGATACTTAGGGTAAGGAGGAGCAGGAGGAGGCGTTCTTGTTGTGGTGCTGCCTATCAAACTAGCAGTGACTGAACCAGATCGCTCCGAACGAATCGTTTTACCCTGGGAGTGAAGTTGACAGCTGTGCCTGTCGGAGTTGCCAGTGAAGCTCGTCTTCAACCTTCTTTTAAACAGGCTTATTTTGGCTAGCTCCTGGTCCTCGTTAACATTGCCTTCGCCCTGTTTTTCTGTGGCTTTTGCGTTGGTGTTCTCAGTCTTTGACGATGGGAGCTGGACACGAGTATCTCCTTCGATATGAGTTGCGCTTTCGTCTGGATACCTGCCCGAGCTCATTTCGATAGTCGGTTCGATCGACGCTGTGGTGAAGGAACTGAAGGAGCTTTAGCCACATGCTGAACGGAGAAGGGAGTAGAGCAAGGAAAATAATATGAGTAAGGCCTTGCTTTTACCTGTCCTTTTTGTCTGTGATATGACCTTTAATGAGGCTGCTCTTTCCCTCACCCTTAGATTTGCCTTTGCCTTTATTTTTCATGACGCCTGGACTAGTCTAGTGGCTGTTAGTTAGAAGAGTCGCGTGCTCGACTATCAATTGTTAGGAGGGAATACGAACTGTAGTGTTGATGGTATTAAGGAAGAATATTTTTGGAGTAAGGCACTCTAAGGTATTGTGATGATTTTAAGAGGATGTCATTATTTAGTACTTATATGGGCTGTATTTCGATGTCAGTGAATGATAACTTGTGCTCGCTATGTACTGTGACTGGTTAGAGAAGGTCTCCTCTCAGTCGGACCATATCTTATACTACCAGTATTACATTATTGATTCTGGAGCATGAAATTGCACAAATACATTGGGCTACGCCCTTCTCTTATAACATTTGACGATTGGTTGTCTTTCAAATGATCTTATAGAATGACGCTTCGGATAGGGTTAGGAATACAGGCGTTAAACATGTAATATAAAGCTCTAGAGAATTAAACAATTCTATCAAAGTGCAGCTCGGATCTGATGGCAAAACCAAGCATCCAGACTATATAGCACGCCTTGGAACAAGAACTTCTTTGTAAAGGGGCAGAAAACGGGCCAGAGCTGAGGTCACGTATCGATGAGTTCGAGGGAGACATACTGATCTGTTCTCTCTTGCATAACAATGATATAATAAGATCTCTCAAAGGGCATAAGACTGATCCAAAAGTAATTGCCAATGAGGCCTAGGCTCGCAGTATTAACTTTTCTTGTCATGGTCACATCACAACGTATGGTTCATTCTCCGTCACAGTGAATTTTATTGAGTCACTTCTTAAGTCATGGCATGTGTTCTGGTCCATTCCCTAGCGGTTTGTATCGCGGCAGGCTCGTCCTCCTTCCAGCGCTGAGCGACATCATTTGCAAGCGGATCATCTGGGTTTGGAGCCCCAAGCAAGGCCTGGATGGAGAGCAGGATCGTACGAATCTGGAGAGCAGGGGACCAGTTATCTAAGATGTATTAGTTCATTGATATCGTTTTCAGTAATGACGCTAGATGAAACCCACTTTTCAAGACATCCAAGCAAATACGCCCAAGACGGTCGATGTTGGGGTGATAGATCTTGGTCAAGAATCGAATCTTGGGAGGAGTCATAGGATAATCTTCGGGCAAGAACAGCTCCAGACGGAAGATACCACCTTTCTGGCCATTAGCAAACAATCTTTTCTCTTCTCTTGAGACGAGGACAATGACTAGCATACCTTCATATGGAGATTGCGCCGGCCCATGGATCGAGACATCGAAATAACGCAAGTTCTCTTCGTGAGGTACGGCATTGATACCGGGGACCCTAGAAGCAAGAGTAACAGAATCAACATTAAATCCTATATTCCCACAAACAGTACGTTACTTACGGCTCCGCCATAAGGCGTTCGGTCTCCTTCACTATTCTCTTTGGCAACGCCATCTTTGAACCACCAGAACTCAAAGTTAAATGTAAACAAGCGTGCCTGTGTCGTTATCCAAGGTGGGGCTCAGAGTTATCCTTTTCAAATTTCTTCTCCAGCACCCTGGATGTAACCAGCAAGTTCAAGGACTTCCTAAGATGGATACTGAGTACCAACCGGGGAAGATGATGCAACGTTCAACTGTCAACTTGGTGTCCGGATTCGCAGGAACCATTTAGTGGCAGCCGGAAGATCCTATCGCAATACAGCCAGAGGGGGGGACTCGAGCCCACCGCCTTCCATAAAGATTTCTTTGAAACACGGGATTGCGTACGTGCCATGAGTGCAGTTTTCTCTCCTAGGCCCGATGGGGAATACCTCGACGTTCACCTGCTGCACTCGTTCTCCACTCATGTTGGTAGCTGCCAGGAACTGGTCATTGAGGTGGCTCATGCTTTGTTCTATGCGTGAGTGTACACATGGAACTAAAGCATTGACTTTGGAAATACCCATCTGTCTTGTCATAATAACTCATAATTGTTCTTCAAGCCCCCTAGTACTGCATTGTTGCACCATGTGTGCACCCAATTCCTACTACGGTATCTTCACTTCGTACAATTGACGAGACTCTTTCTTCCGAACCACCGAAATGAAAGCGCTTCCGAGTGTCGTACAATCCTTTCTACTAATGCTTTGTATGAAGACTTGAACCCCGACGCATCTCACAAGGTACTCCTCGGAAGGACTCAGTAAAAACACCCCAGAAGAAGGGAGCAGGTTGAGCACTAGGCGCTCACTAAACTACACAATGGTTGATCTTAGCGAGCCTATCCCGCTTGCATCGGCATCTGAAAGTCCAACCTTTGGAGAGGATAGTTCCTTTCACGTGGAGCAGCCTGTGGGGTCCATGTCAATCTCACCATGTGGACGAGACGTAGTTCTGGCTTCAAAGGAAGGTCTTCATGTCATCGACTTGGATTCCCCATATTCGCCGCCCCGATATCTCCCTCACCATACACCGTGGGAGGTCGCAGATGTTCAATGGTCTCCGTTCGCTGCTCGAGATTATTGGGTAGTGAGCACATCCAATCAGAAGGCATTGGTATGGAATTTGGCCATGAAGACCTGGCAGAATTCAATTGAGCATGTTTTACATGCTCACACCCGTGCAATAACAGATATCAACTTTTCCGCCCATCATCCCGATGTCTTAGCGACCTGTGCCGTTGACAGTTTCGTCCACTGCTGGGATCTGCGGTCTCCCTCTCGACCAGCCATCTCATTCTCAGATTGGTTTGCCGGAGCCACTCAAGTGAAATGGAACAGACAAGATCCGAATGTTATCGCCAGTGCTCATGATAAATTTCTGAGGATATGGGACAAGAGAAAAGGCGCTTATCCAATACGCTCCATCGAGGCACACGATACCAAGATCTATGGTGTTGATTGGAACAGGGTGCGTCGAGGAGCCGTGGTGACGTGTTCTTTGGATAAGACGATCAAATTCTGGGACTATACTGTCGAAGGTGAAGATCCGGAGAAGGTCATCAGAACGCCTTTTCCGGTTTGGCGGGCGAGGAACACGCCATTTGGATGGGGTGTCTTGGCAATGCCACAAAGAGGTAATAGCGATCTTCATCTGTATAGTCGCAGGGTTGGAGAGGGGGCAGATCCCGCCGCAGACCTTCCTCTAGTGCATAGCTTTCCAGGTCATAAAGGTCAGGTGAAGGAGTTTCTCTGGAGAGCGTGTGGCGGTGTGGTAGATGGAATTGACCACAGGGATTTCCAGCTAGTATCTTGGGGGACTGACCGAGAACTACGCTTACATAGAGCTGACCCAGATGTCTTACGGGGAGTCGGCTATGAGAAGGGAAAATCATTTATGTCCAACCTCAACCTCACCCGCAATGGCGCCGTTTACAAGAGCTTCCGTGACGAAGATGGTAGCCGATGGCAGGATGATACGGATTCCCTGTCTGTCTTTGAAGAGTCTGGCCCTGGCTCGTCCCGTACCTTGGGGATGAATACCATATCTGTTCCGTACGCTCGGCCTTGGACCCAGGGAGGCAATACCGACTCTAGAATTGGTATGCAAGGGAGATCTAATCTTCGGACCGACACGAATCCTATATCTTGGATGCGAGGTGTTAAAATATCGGGCTGGGATGTTGAAACACTAGGTGACGAAATTACGCATGTAGGAGAGAAATTCACCAAGGTTGATTTTGAATCTGTGGACGTTAGGCAGCGAAAGGCAACAATATCTCTGCATGGTCCTTGGGGAGCGGATGGCGACTCGCTCTTCTTGAAAGTGGACATCAAATTCCCTGTTGACTATCCCAGGACCGCTTTGCCATCGTTCAGTGTGCAAAAGACTGCGGCTGTCACAGATCAACTTGCGGACAAGCTTGTTGCAGAATTGCGAACAATCGCAGAAACTTTTCTCTCACACAAAAGAGGCTGCCTTGAAGGAGTTGTTCGCTATCTGCTAGGGGAAACCAGCTTAGAGGAAAGCATAGCCTGGATCTTGGGTGAAACGACCGAGACCGTGAAATCTCCCCTCAGCGGCCAGTTAGAGGGAGAAGAATCAAGCGATGAGGATGAAGTAGGATTGTCCCAGAGTCAAGAGTTGGGAATGAGCTCTGAATTGTTGCGGCCAGTGAATGCCAATGTAATGGTCCCTGTGGCTAAGGCATGCGGTGCTCTCTGGGCCAATGATGGCCGATTAGTCTGCTTTTTCCCTTCCAAGAAGGATAAGTCGGCGTCTGTGTTTGAAAACCTAAGCTTTAGGGAGATGACGAGGCTATCGAGGGCAGACAAAGTCTTTGAAGGATTCGGTCGTCTGCAGACGAGTTCGCCCGGGCCACGGGCCACGGGCACAATGACTAGCACTGACGATGGCGCCTCTGAGTACTCCGATGACTCGGATGCGGAGACTTCTAGCTCTTCTGGATCCTCTGGCATCTTATCGGGCTTGCAACATCGGTTTCCAACTCCCCAAACATGGCGCAGTGCTGGCAGTCTTGGTCTCTATAAGCCACGGTCCACGGACAATTCCCAGAGGTCAACTGCTGGTATGATCACTTCGAAAGCATCTGGAAACCCACAGGATATCGTATCCATCCATGACTTAAGTGAGTTGTTACCAGCAAAACGTGAGTTGGCAAACAACTATCGTATTTGCGGCAAAGGCACAGATGTATGTGCCCATAATGCTGCGGTTGCTCGTGACCATGGCTTTTATGAACTAGCTCGAATATGGGGACTCGTCAAACTGGTTTTACACAATAACAAAAAAGCTATCACGACATCTAGCATAGACCCCCGTGAAAGGTCTCAGCACATGCAGAGAAAGGACAGTGCTGTGGATCTGAGCTATGACTCAGGAGGTCAGGACCAGCGTCCAAAAGAGGCAGTGAATGGTGTAATTCAATGGGGAGACCATCCCTTCGGTGGACAATGGCTCGTGTCTGCCCTCTTTGAGCATTTTGAAAAGATCGGTGACATACAAATGGTTGCAATGCTTAGCTGTGTTCTGTATCAATCAGATCATGAGAAGAACTCGCTGGACGAAGAATATCACCACAGCAGAACAGTGTCAAAGAGATTAGAGGAACAATCCTTACCGTCAAGTGCTTACTCCAATCATGCAGCCTCACACACTAAGTCCCATACAACAACGCCTTTGGCATCTACACCTAAAGACAGCCACACTGCGCCTATTACGCAAAGCTCTGGACGCTCATCTTCCGAGATTTGGCGTCCTGATTCTACTCCTCCGTATTCCACAGGCACAACTCCTCCTTTGGCATCACGTGTGGCAGGACTTGCAGTAGAGAAAAAACCTATGATCCATACTACTTCAATAGCTGCCCTTACTCCAGTAGCTGCGTCGCCTGACCAACAGTCTCAGCCGCGCAGCGCATCAGGACTTGGTTCTGTTCTCGCTTCTTCCCTTTCCCGGTCTTTCACCTTTGGCCCCTCGTCAGCCTCGCCACCAGCCAGTGCTTTGTCCAAGAAAAAGCAGAGCCCAGGCGGTAGCCCTAACACAACCGGAGGAATATGGCCTACAAGTGCTTTCATTTCAAAACCTGTGTCAGCAGTCCCCGACTACCTTACCACATCGACTGCACCCACCTCTCAGACCCATTCTGATACCGAAAGTGAAAGGCCTGAGAGGTCCCAAAACTCGAAGCCACGAGCGAAGCTACGAGTGACCCTGAAGAATCGGGATGCTTTTGAAGGTGAAGGAACTACACAAAATTCTCTTATTGATAGCAAGAAGGACTATCTGTACCAATCGTATCGAATGGCGTATGCCCATTTGTTATCGATTTTGGGTCTTCCCATACAACGCAGTGAGGTCTTAAAAATTGGGGGACATAATAGCTATCCTACCGACCATCCTAGCGACACAGACTTCCGACAATGGGGCTACACTAGCCCGGGATCATCGCTCTCGTTGCCGACCATTGTGCCTAGAGGCTCAGTGAATTTGGCTGTTGATGCAGGTACACAAGGACTGGATATTCAACGGCATTGCATTAGGTGTGGCAGTCCTCTTCATATGTCAATCTTTACCACCCAGTCTGAAACGGAGAGCGCAGCCAAATACCAGATCAAGAAGGCTTCTACACCTACGATTTGTACGAGTTGTAACCCGAGGCAGCCTCTTCCTCTCAAACTACCCTGTGTTATTTGCGGCGAAGTGGTCGACGGTATGCTCACTCCTTGTCTCAGTTGCGGCCACGTGAGTTGCTTTAACTGCCATCGGGGCTGGTTCTCAATGGCATCGTCAGGTCTACTTGACGACAAGACCCATGGCCTTGTAGATGTGCACGATGGTGATCAGGAGTTCCAGTACTGTCCCACTGGATGTGGCTGCAAATGCTCAGAACACGTCGTCACCGACATCCCGAGGCCTTGGAGCCCATCATCGCCGACCCCGGAGAATGAGACTAGTCCCTTAAATCGATCGCGAAACCGACGGTCGGATGGATCGCCGAAACATGCTGACATCCTATCCAATGTTGGCCAGCACGAAGACGAACTCGATCAGTGGAATGCATCGCCATTCGCTTCCCTTGCCAGGGGTCTGGGAGGCGGTTTGAGTAGGGGCCTTCGCCCTAAGGATGATAGGCGAAAGTCGAAGTCATCCACTACCGGGTTCGTCCCAAAAAGGTCTTCCATGAATCAAGTGGAAAGTACTTAGCAATGATTTGTTTGGTCTGAGCGTTTGTTTCTTGGGAGTGAAAAACATATACCCTTAGTTGTGTGCATTTGCATTATAGTATATTTTGCTCATTAGCTCCGTTGATATCATGATACCTTCTTGTGTCTCATAAATTCACCATGCATCATACTAGAGTAGTATTTGTTCCAAAGTAAGAATCAAACTTGACGTGTGATCTCACATATGACCATCCAACACTTCCTAAAGCTGAAAAGAAAACTTCAAGAAAAAAAAAATTGAACCTAGTGAGAAGAGGCCAGCCTACTATAGTACCCAATGTTTCTCACGAGACCCAATCCCAAGAAACATTCAACAACTTGAAGTTAAATAACCACAGCCACATGATCATCCATATAATCCCCAATATTCCCCAAGAAACACGCCGCCAAAATCGACACTCCTCCGAATCCCATACTAGCATAATACACCCATTTATAGCTTTCTGCATAAGCCACCTGACCGGCCGTCACGACAGCTTCATAGGCAGTCTCATTCCCCGCAATTCCAGGAATCTCCCGTAGGTTTTCTAACAAGGAAGCACCAGTCAGGTGGATTGCTTCGACGATGTAGGTGGTGTTCGTGATGTTGAGGGTTGTGAGCATGACACCGCCTATGTAGTGTTTGGCGTTTGGGATGTATTTAGATAAAAAGATATTGTAGTAGATTGTATAGCCGACGCTACCACCGACTACGCGGATGGAGAGGGTAAGGGCGGAGATGGTTGCGATTAGGTCCTATGGGGGTGTTAGATTTCTTTTTTCTTTCTTGTTATGGGTCTCTGTTTCAAGGGTTATAGATTGCTCACGTCGGGACAAATGATTGTAGTCATAATGGAGGCTGGGACAACAATTCCCCCAATACCTAGACCGGCTACGATGAGGATACCCCATATTTGATAGAGGTTGTCGAGCCGGGCGACTGCAATTGCGCCGCAGCCTGGAACTGTTAGCCAGGTTCTACATTATAAGATTGAAGTGTTGGTGATGTACGAACCAGCTGTCATGAGGATGCTACTAATGATTAACAGTTCCTTATTGTGGCCTCGCAGGAGACTCAGTAGCCATAAGGTGATACAGGCCCCGGTCATAACGCCAAAACCAACAGGAAGGCTTCGGACCCCTACTGCGACGGGGTCGTGTCCGTATACGTTGAAGGACTGGGTAGGCCAGAACATGATGACTGAGATAAAGTTTGCACCGGAGATGAAGGTGATAACTAGGGTTAGACCGAGAATGCGTGGTTCTTGCTTCAAACGACTGGGGAAAATAGGGTACTTGGCGCCGTAAATTTCCCAACCCGCAAAAACAACTAAGAGAGCAAATCCGAGAATGAGTGGTACGAGGACGTGCGCTGATGTCCAGGCATACTGCAACATAGATTAGCCCCGGGGGTTCGTACATGAACTTGAGATTCAATCGTGATACCTGATAACCGCCCCACTGCATTCCAGCCATGAAAAGGATCAATCCTACAATACTGAGGAAACCACCAACATAGTCGACCCGACTCAAAATTTCTCGTTGAGATAGACCTTCTGAGTTGACCCTTGGTGGGGGGAAATAGAACAGCGCTGTGATCAACAAGCCAACCCCATTCCAAGCACCACAGAATGCCCCAACGTACCGCCAACCGCTGTGGGCGGCAATAAGCTGAGCCCACAGAACGGAAGGACAGAAGGGCACAATGGTGAAGATCAAAACAGCGATATATTTGCCTCGCTGTCTGGTCGGCGCCATCTCAGAGGTCGCAGCCAATGCTGTCAACTCGTTGACACCCGCGCCGGCACCTGCAATTGCCATTCCGCCTAGTAGCTGGTTAGCCTGAAATCGCGGGCGTTAGAAAGCTGGTCTACTATACCAATAAATGTATTCATTGTGCTTGCTGTGCTGCTTACAATCATTCCAATACAGATGAGAGACACTCCGATGAGGGCAACAGAGCGACGACCTATCAAATCGGATAAGGACCCAACAAATGGGCAAACACCGGCCAGAGCGAGGAGGTTCGCTAAAACCTATATAAGTAATGCCATGAAGCCATAAGATCAGCCACTTTCTGTGAATGAGGGAAGGGCCAAGGCACAGAACGTACAAACCAAACCCATCGATCGGTTCCACCTATATCTCGATAGATGTATGGTGGGATTCCTCCTTTGCAACAATCAGCCTTAGGGAAAGGCAAGCGTATCCCCTTTCTGGACTTACCCAAAAAATAGATAGGGATTTGACTGCCAGTCCATAAGAAGGCCATGGCCACAAAGCCCATGAGGCGATGGAAAGTTATCTGACATTGGAATTGGTATCGTTTTTCCCTCCAATATTCTCGACAAAGGTCCGAGGAATGGGGTTAGAAAGGCATCCCCATAGAACTCACAGGAGGTTCACATTCTTGTCCTCCCGACTCATTTTTATCACCGTCACTTGATCGTACCTCTTTCTGACAGCCGCAGCCCTGTTTTTTATAGCGATTTGCCGTATGTGTAACAGCCTTTCCATCTCCCTGCCATTGACTCGTATGATTGGTGAGCTCCATAAAGGCCACACTGGCTTAGAGACAAAGCGAGAGAGACAAAGCGAGAGAGAGAAAGAGAGAGATGAGCGTTGGAAAGTTCAAACCGAGTGATTCTGCAACACAGACATGAGATCACTATTTGGATGAAGACGAGGGAAGGGGGGGGAAGGAGGACTATCAGGATTATCACAGGATTATCAGGAAAACAAGGAAGGGGGAGTGTGAGAGTTGTCCATTCATTGTATGAATTTTATGGGGTAACCCTTGATAAATTCCTTACGAAAGTGTCACCTTCCGAATTAAGCATGGATCGACAATGCTCGACTATCGCAGTTTTCGGAGAAGGAGGTATGTATGGATACAAAAAGAGTCTACTAAAACTTCACAACCTGAGAAACAGCTGAGGTCTTCTACCCAATCTCCGAACCGTTGAAATCGTTGGGTTGCACTCCGGAAATGTGGGGGGAGAAAAATGCGTGGAAAGAACCTGAAATAAAAGAAATTAATTATCGCTTTCAATACCCCTCGTGGCTAGGAGTACTTACGAGTATCCTGAGTAGACATAAATGAGTGAAGTTGGCATGTCATCCGAGCAAATTTAATCAGGATTCTCAGTACTGCTCTCCAATTTCTTGGAGCTTGTACTTCTTAGGAACCACAAAGAGAGCCGAGGCTTGAACGCACACTCGACCCACCGGATCGCGCACTTCTCCCGTCACATAGGCTTTGCGATCAGTAGTCCGTTCCTGATCGATGCAGGAGTGGAAGGTATAGAAATTCCCCGAATAGACTGGAGCACGAAACTTAATCTCAAGGTTCGCAGTAACTCCTGTACGCTCCGGGAACGTACGGATTGCGACACGGCCTAAATTCTCATCGAGGACAGTGGCAAGAGCGCCGCCGTGGACAATAGTCGGCCATCCTTCCAGGCCATGCCCGAGGAAGACAACGCTAATCGCTTTCTGCTCCTTGTCGTTCCAGAAGACTTTCTATAACAGAAATCGGTTAGAAGTGAAGGCAAACGTTCAGGTTCATTTGACGCTGGTCGCTGAGAAACTCCGGATGACAAGTTACACGGTCCCAAGCCCCCTTTTGAATGGCAGGTTTGCAGCACGTTGCACTGTAAGACTCGAGAGAGGAACGAACCTGTAATGCTAATGCTCGACTCCCCTTCAGCGGACCAGAAGTAAGCCTGTGGTTCTTATCATCCTCAGAATAATTCCCATACACGTCCGCTTCCACGTAGTCCGGATTGTTGCGCAACTCCTGCACGATGGGCAAGCCAATTTCGTATACTCGACGAATCTCTTCCAACTTCACGTTATCCTCACTTGTGCCTGGTGCTGCAGGTGCAGAAACCTTATCATCCATCCATTTCCCCGCCGCAATTCCAAGACTACCAAAGACCCCGGCATAGATCAGTCGTCGCGGCCACTTCCATGGTTCGGACGAAGTTTTATGAATGATAGTGCTTGCGCTTCTGGCAATCTGAGACTTGGAACGAAAGAATGATTGCGACTCGAATCCTGAACTGCGCAACTGAAATTGTAAGGCTCTGCGGGGACCAAACATGGTGTTCACATCACAATCCTGCCGGTAATCAGGACGGGTAAATGAATGACGAGCTCCAGGCCGAGGCATCAGATTGGGAGTCACGTGACAAAGGGTGCAAATGGCTTTACTGTTGAATTGCTCTTGACTGGCTGGCAACACATGTTTTCTTTGTTCTAACCGAAGAGTCTATCCATTCTAGCACTTCTTAAAGATTCTGGCTGCTGGCAGAGAAGGGCTAAAGACTGTCCGATCACAGAAAGCCTCTCCTCACACAAAATGCAATGAACATGATCATGATCGAGCTTGATGTTACGACAAAGATACATCACTTAGAAAGAATGCCAGACTATTTCCCCACCCAATATAGACGTTACTCGAGTTCAACATATGCATATAATGTTTGATTATCATTCACCTTGGTATTTCGTGAAACTGAAGTAAGTCCCTTACTACTTGCACATCTTCAGTTCGCAGCGGGCAGGTCAATCGCGCGGTAGAGGAGAATCAGCGCAGAATGGGACTCGCCTGTGAAATAGTCAGCCATAGATCATGTTATTTTCGTATATAAAAAATGACATACCGCCACCAGAAAGAGTTTCGATCTTCTCTGCCTCCACTTCAGTCACTTTCTCATCGTTAAACCACCACCACTTCCCGTCCTCTTCCTTGTTGCCCCTGGCTTGTTTTTTGACATAAGCGGTGTAATGACCACTGTCAGCACTGGCTCCTTGGTGCGTTATTACTCCCCGTAACTCATAGAGGCCTGACCTGTTAGTACCCTCGTCTGAGCTGAGCTTCGGATCGATGAGTTCGGAAAGCTCTTTCTTCGCTGCAAGGATAGAAGCCGCTTTTTCGGCCTCATAGTCTGCGTCAGACTTGAAGACGTCAGCCATTGCAGAATCGCCATCCTTCTCCGCAGCCTTTCCTGCATCTTTGCGTTCTTCGGCAGCTTTCTTCTTCTGCATTGGTTCCAAAGACTCGGGTTCCATTTCAGCTTTCTTCTCTTCCTCCCGCTGATGTGCGGTCTTTTGACGCTTACGGGCGCGCTCAACATCGAGTTCTTCCTTTCGGATCTCCCGTACTTTGTCTCGAATGGGGATAATTTGTTTTTGGAGCTCGTCTGTACAGAAATCCACAGCATCCAGCTCGGCTGGAAATGTTACTTTACGCATGATCTTGGCTTTTTTCTGAGTTTCGCGCTTCCAGAAGAACCGAACAAAATGCACAGTCAAGTATTTGGGCAATCGAGCAATTCGTGAGCGCTTCGTGTAAACAGCATCACGGTCCAAAGTAGAAGAATGTTTCTCAATCTTCTCTTCAAGACCCGCCTTTATGCCATCGTTCAAGTGGTTTGTTTCTTTACCGATGTGACAATCAAGCTTATAGAAGACATCCGAGCTTTGAGATGGTTGCTCGCCAGCTTCTTTTGCTCCCGGTTCATCACATTCCGTAACAGACTCGAACCTTCCAGCAAGGTACTTATCCACGAATGATACCTCATTGCTGGATTCACCCTCACCATCCTTGATCATCAACTTATTCCGCAGCTGAGTTACTATTTGGGACCAAGCCTCTTCGGCATCTTGTTGGGCATAACCATGGCCGTTTCGATCCCTCTGAGCAAACTGGGGAAACACATTCCTCAAAGCATTCAGAAACATAAGCGGTGGGAAGCCTTCTTGCGTTTCGGACATCTGCTTGAATAGATCTCGCAGAGAAGCAGTAAGGTCCATGGAAGCGCCAAGGCCGCCAAGACCAAAACTGCTGAGATCCGAGAGGTTCGATGATCCGCCAGCACCTGTGGAAGGGCGGTATCTCAGAAGCTCCTGCTGGAGCTCAGGAACACTCTTCAGGGTTTGTAGCGTAGAGTTGAGATAGCAGGTGTTACCAAGGTTCTGAAGGCCAGCAGGGGTAGCTCCTTCGGCTCTTGCAGCCTCAGCCTCCGTCATGTCCTCCAAGAACTTCACTGCTTCTTTCGGGCGGCCCAAATCTACAGCTCCTTGACCTCCAGATGGCGTCCCCATCATCATGAATGTCTGTCCCGGTTTGGCGTTGAGCGAGGACAACGGAGTCTCATCTTTAAGTTGTCCTCCTTTAACCAGAATTTTCTGCCGTTCAGGTTCAACACCGGTGAGGGAATATAACTGGTACTTGAGAGTTTCACCGTTCGAGGATGGATCAAGCTCGACCTCATGACGTTTACCCTGGTGCTTCACAATAACTATGGTCTGGCGTTAGAAGGTTTCCAAATTTAAATAAATAAAGTATTCAAAAAGCAAAAAGAGATAGATACCCGGTATGGAAGCCATGTTTAACTTGACCTTGAGAAGGGAATCGTAATCTCAGCAAGCTGCTTGATGCAAGTGGCACATCAACAAGAACATCACTGCATTCATCATCAATTCAGCCAACACTTGAGGCGTGGGGCAGAGTTAATGCAAACAATGCAAACGGTACGGTAGATAAACCGGCGACAGCGCGGCCTTAGCGGGACCACCGCCTTCTGGCTCCTGGAGCTGATAACTTGACACCTACATCTTTTTCCTAGGCTTGCATCCTGGGTCAGGGTATAGTCATAGATTATCAGACTACTTGATTCTTGACCGGTGGGTTCTTGATCTGCGCTACCCGTATGCGACAGGAGTAATTTGATGGGCTCACCAGCGGAGTACTAGCTACAGCAAGCCCGGTATACGTCACATTTTCAATATGGTGAGTTGAAGTCGTTTTCAAGACTAAGTTACAATCAATACTGACAGTGGAAGTCTCAATCATTGCGTCCATATCTTCAATGCGTCCGGTCCTCTCTCACCGCCGCACTCGCGATTTCAAACTTCGCTTCTCAGACGTCCGAAAGGCATAATGTCCCAGAAATTGAAGCCCAAAGCTCCCCGGAACTTCTTCTCAATCCACTTACGATCTCGCGTAATGAAAACGAGAACGTTCTTATTGAGCCGAGTGTGAACAGTGTCCGCGTCAGTATCAGGATTAAACAAGCGGATGAGATCGAGCACAGTTCGTCGGCCCCAAATATCTCAAATGGCCCACTTGGAATGCAGCAAGCTGATATACTGTCCCTCAGTTCTGGTACATAAATTTACGCGTTTCCTCCACCAGCGTGCCGAATCATTCTTCATCTTACGACGGAAGCCAGTAAAGGTCAGGCATCGGATAGAACCTCCTGGATTCGTGGTTACTAACACGTCAACAGGGATACGATATTTCGTTCCTGATTACCAATTTTCATACCGAGACACTGTTGCGGCATAAATTAGTCGATTTTATACTAGAATTTATGGAGGAAGTGGATAAGGAAATTTCCGAAATGAAGCTTTTCGTATGGACCCGTTCCTTCGTCGATTATGTCTGCATATAACATTGTATTAACGCTGCGCAGTTGAATGCCCGTGCGCGATTCGTCGCTGAATCTTTCTTGACGCCGGTAAGAACCCACCCTCTGACATTGGTCTGTCTTCTGGACATCTTTAATAATGGAAAAAACCATAGTTTGACTAAGCCCTTGCTTGCGATGATCCTCTGTGGTTCGTGATCTTTCCATGGCCTTGAGCCTTTATTAAATAACGGGCATTGTATATGCAATCTAGGCTGATGATGAGGATTCCTCTACTTCGCTCAATGTTTTGTCCCCTTCCCTAGATCCTAAAGTCATCAGGAGCTCAAATGTATACAGGGCTTCTTCAACTGTTCTAGTATATACTTCTTTAGCCACACCTTCTTACCCCTCTAGGGTTCAGTGTAAGCAAGCCGCGTGTTAGTAAATGGCGTACGAGGCCACCATCCTTGCAGAAATATATACACTGATTACTTAGATAGCTAACATTAGTACAATGTCCCACTACATTTTTAAGTATTTTGTATTAGCGGTGCCAACGTATTTCATTGCATCTAATGATGTAGTAACCTGTGCAGAGAGTCATATCTGGCCATCACCCTGTGACATGGGAAGATAGAAGCTCAATTGTCATATATTCCAAGTACACAGCTGTTCAAGGAAATCTACCACTGGAATACAGAATACTATTTGTCTTCAAGTTATTTGCATCTCTATCGTTTGGGATAACTTAGCAATTATAGCCTGAGGATTACTAGTAGCTCTACAAGGTGGTACTTTGAAATGAGTAGTAACAGTTCCGATTCACCTTAACAGTAGTACCTTTGTATGGCTTCATTGTTTGCCTGCTTGATATGTTGACCCTTACCATTATATTTGGTCTGTAACCTCTTCAACACTCTATTTCAGGCCTATTTCTGGAGCCTATAGCTTTATAAGATTAGATATATGATGTTTATGTCCCTCTTATTCCCCCCCATTTTCGTTTTATCTTGGTACCTTTTCTTCTTCCCATGCCTCGCTTTTTTCCGCTAGGGCATGCTAACAGTAATTATAGAACTCATGCATGCACTGCTTCATTTTCCAGAACCATTTATCACGACTAATCAATTAATTGATTAGTCGTCTATCATTGGGATAAACATACAAATGAAACACAAGTGAATTCAACTTGCTGCCGTGCACTCTTAGCAAGGATCTCGGCGTTGCAATAGTTGACGCTTTTCACCCGTCAACACATACCATCCTCACCCCCCTTTCCATCTCATATCTTATTCTACTATCATCCTCTCAGCTTCGTTCATCATGTCTGATAAAGGCAAACGTCCAGCTGACCCTTTCACGGGATACAACCCACCTGGCCACTATCGTAGCCCTCAAGACTTTGTGATGCAGCCCCCTCCCAGTCCGTACTGGCCTGGTCCTCTCAGGGCTCCTCATCAGCAAGGACAGTTCCCAAACATGGCAGATCTTTACTCCTATCTTCCTTCTGTTGGAGAAGCTTCTGACAGATTCAACCCTTATGATCCTGCACAAACCCCTACCCCAACACCCCAAAACCCCCGTCCTATCAGGCGGCCACGAGCTGCGCAAACTCCCCTCCATGCCCCAGTTGCACAGCATCCAGTCCATTTTGGACCTCCTGGGCTGCTTTATCCTGCATTTCATCCCACTGGGGGGGCTTTGGCCCATCAGCTGATGGGAACCGAAACCCAGAGACAGCCAGAGTGTTCTGAGCAGGTTCCGGACCTGAAGAAGACTTTCGATGATGTTGCCTTGCCTCAAGAGATGCCGATTGGAAACCGTGTTGAGACTCATCCGGTTCCACGTTGGGGCGTTGTCAAGATTTTAAACGTAAGTGAGATCATCTTTCCATATGGAATGCTATTGACAGGTACGAAGATCCCATATTCCGTTACCAAGTACGAGATCTCGCAGTTTGTTGGACGTCAGGCACGCCTTATTCCTGCAGATAAAGGATGCTCTGTCCATATTATCATGGAGCGTTCAACTGCAAAGACCATGGATTGCTTCGTGGAAACTGAAACCCAAGAAGCAGCCCGGGCAACAGTTAAACGGATCAACAGCATCTATGAGACTGGCCGAGCACCTCGTCTTGGTCTTCGTCGTGTGGACGTGGAACTCAGTAGTCAAGATGCACTCTTGAAAGAACTTTTCCCCAAGGCCAAGTGTATCTCCTGGGAAAGGGGTATTCCTCGTAAAGTCCGCAATGTTGACCGATTTTCTACCGGCTTTTCTGGCTTCATCACTAGTGAAGAGATTGTGGGAGCTATCCGTCACGCTGAAATCCCTCACCGTGTAAGTACACTGCTATCGCACATCGTTTGGTAGGAAAAGATACTAACATGTCGAACACCCTTTAGTCTCCTTTCAGCGTCAAATGCCCTCAGCGGACTTATGAGTCAACGATTAGTACACTCTACAAGGTATTATACCACCACCTAATGGTAGGGCAAATATGCAAAGCATTTCTGACCTTACATGTAGTTTCCATGGTATGCCATAAAGATGTATACAGTCGATGATCGCAACCAACTTTTTGACATGACGAACCGGCACTTGATTTCTCTTGTAACCCGCATTGACAGAACTCGCACCATGGGTCTGGACCAGAACCTCCTCCGGGAACTTCTCTATGCAGGATTGAACTGTCCAGCCTTCAATGGACGCCAGAAATACACCCTGTGCGTGAATTCTAATATGGAGTCGGAGATCCCTAAATTTCCTGAAATTAGCAAGTGGTTTCCATTTGATACCTTGGTCCAATTTCCCAACATGAATAAGGACAGACTCTTGGTAAGTACCTCGTTCATTTTCCCTAGGGCTCTCTAGAATATACTGCCTTCTTTCCCTCTTTTGACGCTTGACACTTACCTTTCATCCATCTAGTACTATGCGGACTTGGTTTCCAGAGGCACTGTCCCCGACCACGGAATCCCCCACCTCACGAACAAATTCCCGCAGGAGAGGGACGATCTTCGTTCTCCATATGGCCGTGTTTGGTTTGAGTGGCCCGCACGTATTGCAAAAAGAACGCTCTGGGATGATGCTGTTCAGGTCGAAATGCAAATACTCGGTAATCTCGTGCTCACGGGTTGGATATCCAGAAACAATGAAGCCCAGGGTAGACTCGCACCTGCCGCACCTTCGTCTTTGGCTAGGCACAGCTCTCGGAACACCCACCCCTATTCGTTTTCTAATCCTGGTCAAGTTTCAACTCGCCGGTCCTCCCGGCTTGACATCTTCGCAACTCCATCGCGCCGTGTGACAGAGGCTGGTCCTTCCCGTCGCCCTGAGCCAGGAGCTGGTCCATCGCGTCGTCCGGAGCCGGAAGCTGGCCCTTCCCGTCGCCCATTTAATAACAGCGATGAGAGTCCTTGGACTCGAAGGTTTCTCATGTTCCCCCCTGGTCCAGCGAGAGAAGGGTTCTATTTTGGACATAGACCCTCAAAGTCTTCTCCTAGTCATTTTCCAAGTTCAGATGCCTAGCTTTTAACTGCACATCGGAACACGGCGTTCAAACTTTAATCATCCTTCTATGGCAGGTCGTCAACTATTTCTCTGGTTTCGCGGTACGGGTTTCTGTCCTTTTCAATGTTTACCAGTTCCCTTAGTTTTAGCTGCTTCCTCAGTTTGGTACTGCATTGTCCAGCTGTCTTCAGAGACCCCATAGCGATCGATATCAACATCATCGATCATTGGAAGACTTTAGTCACTCTTACGCAGATTAAGTCTGACTTGGATAAGAGTGTCTGAAATTCTTTGGTTGACGCAGGAAATGCTTTTTGAGTGCTAAGCATGCAACGCCTTTTGTTGTTTTTTGTCTTCCCTTTCTGTTGTGTTTTTATCGGTGGATTTTTCTTTCCCTATGGCATCGTTCCTCTAGGTTCTACTTAAGTGCATGGTTATCTCATGACATTAAGATAGAGCTTACACCACCTGAGGTCCGATATTCATAAGGTCGCTTTTCGTTTTCTTCTCTCTCTTATTCTGTTGCGCTGTTCTTTTATCCATCGTTCCTCTGGGTTCATCAGCTCATGAATTTTTTTTTTTCATGACAGGAGGCTTACACCATGAGAGTCCGATGTGAATAACACTATTAGTTGAATCTAATTGTACTCTGTTTCTATGAGCCCGTCCGGTCATGGCTCCTCAGTAACTTGCAGAGCCTCGTTGCTTTTCGCCTGGTCCTGGAGAAGTTTCTTTCTCGTCAGCCCTTCCGCCCTCATCCTCTCTCGCCGAGCCTCGAAATCCTCCCAGCCCGGAAGCTGAGCTTTCTTTTTCGATTTTGGTCCCCGGTTTGCAGAGAATAGAGTCAGCAAACTTTCCCGGAACCTTTCTTTCCGCTCCGTATTTATCGAAAACCTTTCATTTGAGATTGCAACCAGCATCTGCAGATACTCTTCTGTTACCAAACTGCGGATGACTGGTTCACTGCTTGCTGTCATATCGTCGACGTCGCTGTCCTCACAATACCCGATAACTGACTCTAGAGATAAACCCGCAGACCGCACGGCAACGATGGGACTAGAGCCTTCATCGCCCTCCAGACAGCGCAAACTCTGCAAACCGCTTTCACGGAAGCCGGAACTCGAAGCGGCAGATAATACGGGGTGAGCACGTTGTAGTGTCGCTGTCATAATGTGAAGAATCTGTGGAGAGGCTTGTTAGTATGAACATCGAGTAAGTCGGTGCTTCAGCCAGTCCCTTTTCAAATCTCATATCGCCAAGTAACAATAGGAAGCTAAGCTTTGACCTCAGGGAAGGGGGGTGGGGGGAGGGACAAAAAGAAGGAGATATGTTCAAGCATACAAAGAAAAGCAAGCTTTGTTAAAAACCAGACAATACCCGAGGACAGATGTACAGTACATCCTTCTTCGAAGAGACAAAGAACGCAGGAAAGACTAACGTACCAAAGGCTCGAAATGGAAGCGCACGAGACGCGGGGCTTTTCCTTGTTTGTTCAGCTCGGGGGGTCTACCATCTCCAGGGACCATTCCAAACAATTCATGCAACGACTTCCCTTGATTGCTGTCTTCTCCAGAACTATCGCTTCCACGTGGTGTGTCATAGCCTTGTAGGGGATCATGGGTGACAAACAACCATTTTCCAGCGCCTTTACCCCCGGAGGCTACAAACTGTCTCTCTTGATCCTCTTGCGGCTTCGACTGCTTCTTCCTTCCCTCTAGGAACACACTGATGCGTCCCGCACAGCTACTGGTAGTTACCAAGCCTGGAAGAGTATTGATGTCATGGATGAGGTCCCGAATACCCTCATCGACAGATCCTTTGGGCGAAAGGTCTGTGTATTCTGCGTCGGGGACAGAGAGTTCTGCAAGAATCTTCCGCTTGCGGGTCTCGAAAATTTCGGGTACCGCGCTTGCTTCAACTTCGCTCATTAGTAGGTGTATTGTTTTTTCTTTTCTTTCTTTCTTTCTTTCGTTTTTTTTTTCTCCCTTTCTTCACTTATACAGAGGCGTTGTTATACAAGGAACAGAAGGAGGTTATTTAAAGATACAAAAACCTGAACTGCTTCTTCAATTTCGGAATAAGGGTTGACAGGTCATAAAATTTTGGGAAAGCAGGTTGAAAAAAGAAGTCGAAAAGACCAGAAGCGCCCAACAAGATATACAATACGAAAGAAAAGCACTTTGTTCTTTTGCGGGCAAATCCTGAAATGGGATCAATTCCGAGAGTTGGCGACGTTAACGACCGCACTAACTTTAGCGGGTGCGGGAGGCAAAGAATTGCCCGTTTTTCCACGCCCCAGAAGTTACCACCAACCTCTTGGTCGCATTCCCTCGAACCGTCTGAAAGTCTATCAGTCGCTAACGATCCCGTAGTTCGTCCAAGAACCTTACAAGCTACTCCCGTACCACATGAGCTTATTAAATACGGACTTCATCCTACAAATTGTTCCGCCACCAATCTTGCGTAGCTAATTGTGTCTACAAAAAAACGGCTTCTTTTTCATTTTCTTCAGACAGTAGGGGGCCAAACTGAAAACAGTCAGCCTTTCCCTTTGCCATGCCTCGTCGATCGTCTCGGGCCGTTCCCGCGTCGGCGGCAGCACCAGCGCCAGTACCAAAAAGGCGCGCGTCTGACAGACTCCCCACTGCCTCCAATACAGGATCTAAAAGACAGAAGTCCAACGCCACCACCACTCAGAGGCCTGTCAGGTCAACCTCCAAGAAAAGCAAATACTTTCAAGAAGAACATCCCGATGATCTAGAGGCTGACTCTGGTAATGGCTCCCCGCCGGAGGACTCCCCCTCCGACTACGCTGTCTCCGCTTCCTCTGATACGGAGTCTGTCACCTTTCCCACAGACGACGAGGCGACACAGAAGTCTAGAAGAAAACCAGGGAAAGGGGGACCGCAAAAAGGCCCAGCAAGAAACAAAGGAGACACAGGAGGTGCCAAGAAAGAATCGCACAGTCTCCCAAAAAGCGACACAGAGGAGCTATTGAAAGATAAGCAGCTGTGGAAAGAAGGCGTCAATGCCGGTCTCGGGCCCGGAAAAGAGATTTTCATCAAGAAACCTAAAGCAAGAGACCCAGGGACTGTGCCCTACCAGGAGCATACCTTGCATCCAAACACTTTTCTTTTTCTTTTGGACTTGGCAGAGAACAACGAGAGAGCGTGGCTCAAAGGTAACCGATAAAGCGGACTGCGAGACGTCATGGTTTAAAGTCCACTGCTGACCATGATCACTACTGACAGCGCACGACGCTGACTATCGTGCTTCCAAAAAAGACTGGGAGGGTTTTGTTGAAAGCCTTACTGAGAAGATCTCAGAGATGGATAGCACAATCCCTGACTTACCTGTTAAAGATCTGGTGAGTGGTACCACCTGATATGGCCAGCAGAGTTTCACAGGAAATGGCTGTTCTGACAAGTATATGTGTTACTCCAGGTATTTCGTATACACAGAGACATTCGGTTCAGTAAAAACCCTACTCCATATAAAGTATGTTTGAATTTTGAGCATATCCACATCTAGTGATCATCCCTTATAGCACTTTGATTGTATCATTGGGCTAACAATAAGTTTTGAGCAGACACACTTCTCAGCCGCTTGGTAGGTAAAGAAGCAATGCTAAAGAAAAGGCAGTCAGTTAACTAATTCAACAGGTCCCGTACGGGGAAAAAGGGCCCTTACGCTGCTTATTATGTTCATTGTCAACCTAGGTCCTGTTTTGTCGGTGAGTAATCCCAGGGAAATAACCCCCATTTTCAACTATTTGAATGGCTATTGGCCAGCTTGCCTCATAAAATGGCCTTGCACGGTATAAAAACCGGGAGATGCTGTGAGCAAGACACTCCTCAACATACCAGATTTCCCACGTTTAGCTCACCTCATCGCCCAGAAAAGGGGTAGCGTTGAAGACGAGGGCTCATAATTTAGAACAATGGGGCATCTCTTGTCCAATTATTTCATCGCCAAAGAAAGCATATGCTAATAATGTGTATGGGGGTGCTTAGGTTCAGGTCTTTGGCATCCTGAGGCGGACAAATTAGCGCTTATGAGGGAGGATATCGACAGGAATTCACATCGCCTGAAGGCCGTATTGGGAGAGGAAGGGATACGCCGAGAATTCTTCAATGGGGTGCCTGATGAAGAGAAGGCTGTAGAGGCTTTTATCAATCAGAATCAAGAAAGCGCACTCAAGACCAAACCCAAGGTAGGCAATTCTTTGCTTCTCAAACACAGCCCCACAGCCACACGAGTCTTATGACCTTATTCATTTCTTTTCAATTGCCCGTGACGATTCGATTGCATCGGGTGGTTTTGTTGATGAGACGCACGCCCGGTTCTCGAGATTTCCAAAGCGGCTCGGTCGCGTCCTTGTCACTAAGCATGGCGTTTGCTACTGGTTAGTTTCATCTGAAAGGAAACAAGCCCCCAACAGACATTCTATTTCAGAGCATTAACGGAGGTTAAGACCTCATATTGATATCCGAGTGATGAGTGAGGTGAGGGGGCCAGATGCAGCTTCAGGCAAGCGCTGGCGGTCGCCTTCGACGTGACATCTCGGTTAGGACTGCTTGCCCGCTGCTAGTGTCTTCAGCCTTATATGGACATAGGGAGAAACCCCTGGAGGCCATCTCAGCAGGAAGACTTTGTTCGATGACAATTCTCTTTTGGACTTCGTTGCTCTGTGGACGCCAACAGCTTTCCATGATAGCAGGCCTGGAGGCCTGGAAAACAGCCCGAGTGTTGATGAGTGCAAACGCAGCAAGCGCGGACGGGCGATCCCGACTGGTCGACCCGTCCGGGTCGCACCCTTTTTTCCCACACACACAAAGCCCCTGGGGCTTTTCCTGTTTGCTTCTGGTTTAATGTCCTTATTGTTCTTCGGTCTGGCACGGAAATTCCCTTGGGTGTCCCACTACGTGTTTTGGTCTGGAAAACTTTTCTACACCGTCTCATATCGTTCCATGGTTCACTATCAGCTTTAACCCGGCGGGTCTTCGCCCTCGTCCAATTACAGTACTAACAAATTATTTTTCTTTACCCAGGGCTACGATTTGGACAATGAAAACATTCGACTGCTCCGCTTGCGCAGTTTCACCATCGGTAGGCCTCTAACCGATGAAGAGCTTATGAGTCCCAACGCACCGGACAAAATTGCAGCTCTCATTGGTATCATGGAACCTTTCGTAAGCCAATCTCTCCCAACGCCTTTTGTTGTGTAGCCGTCGTTTGGCTTTCCCTCTTTGCTTGCCCGCGTCTGCATCCATTGGATCCTCAGCACCGGTATCAAATACGGACCTTTTCGCCCCGTTCCCCTCTTCGTCTTCTCCAGCCACTTCAGCGGTGTAGCCTCGGGCAAAATGATACCCACCATTAAATGAACTATGCTGGAGATGGCAGGGGTCATTTGAGAAGTCATTTTATGAGAAACTTTTTTTACTGACAAGAGAGCCATCACTTGATAGGTTACGTACCTCAACAGCGTCGTCATGCCTGATCCAGTGGATGTGGACACCAGTTCCGGATCGGAATCTACAGACTAAGACAGATATCTTCTTATATTTGAAGACTATGTGGGGTATTTTTCTTCGTCGTTTCTCTCTCTATGTCCCCCGCTTTCTTTTCCCTGAGTCCTTCCTTTTTTTTTTTTTTTTTTTTTTTTTTTGTGTTTTTTTTTTTTTTTTTTTTTTTTTTTTTTTTTTTTTTTCTGCGGATATTGTCGGCCATGAGCCTACCTGCTTTGAAATATTTGCTTTGTTTTTTTCTCATGGAAGCTGGAGTGTGAAGATGGCCCGCTTGCTCTTTGTTACCGATGTCCTCGGGAGGCTCTTTTCATAACCTGGTCTGTGGGCAAAAATGAGCAATCACTTCTCTTCTTTGGCTTGGTTTCCTGTAGATTTCATACAATACCTTTTACCAGGCTAGGTTAAGGACATGTACATACATACATAGTTTCGGAGTTTCTTTACCGCTACTTCTCCTCCCCCAATTATGATGCCTTTCGTGTCAATTTGCTCAGCTTGACAGGGTCATGGGTTTCTAACCCTTCACAACACTGACGTGCATGTTATTATGGCCTGCTGGTCTGCTGGCCGCGTGCCGCAGTCCGGGCCGTCGGACGTGCCGTTAGCTCCATGGCGCTGCCTATCCTGTGATATCCACTCCTGCACGCGTGCAAATTCGTCCACGGTCTTCAAGCGCCCATGCGTCCTTCATCCCGTGGAACAGGCTTCATCTCTGCATCAATGCCCAAACTTCGTTCCACTCTGTGCTGGTAAGACAGAGTGGGGATTGTTTTGTTACAAACCATTCTGTCATCTTCAGAACCAAACCCCCTCGCTGACAGTTCGCACTCCTCGGCAGGAATTGGGAAGGGTACTATTTGACCGAGACTTACCTAACAGAGATGCAGACTGTACGGAGTACAGCTCTTCTCGTCTGTCTAAAGTCCATGCAAGCCATGAACTCTGTGCGAGTCAATGATCAATAGTAATTTGACTCGGCAAGATCCTAGCGGAAGTTTCCGTTCAATAGACGCGCTCATCCACCGTGCCACGGTCCCCTGAATTTCCTTATTGGGGTTCAGGGACGATCATTGTCCTCTATCAATTGAGAGGCCGGTATTTCTTTCCTTTTTTGTAATGCTCGAGTGGGCTATGGAATTGTACGAGCAAGGAATACGGAGTACGGAGTACGCTGTAGACTAATTAGATTTCTTTCTTTGTTATCGCACCATGAAGCCAGATTATGTGTCATAAATCATTTGGGATTCCAAATGACCTTGGTGACTTTTCACTCACCCCACTCTACATACAACATATTCACCAGAGTGTGCGGAGTACGGAGTACACATTTGTTGATATTAGTATAAATAATACCGAGACAAGCTAGTAGTATGTATGGCCCTCAGTAGTCAGTATACTACTAGATTAGTAGATCCTCGTTTCGTATATCTCAGAGATTCGTATTTGGACATACTAGTACTTATATAATGTATTGGTTGGTATTTTGCTCCGGTAATTTCAAGCACGCAAAGGAAAGTTGAAACCCCATGTTGAGCTTAGTACAGAGTAGAGATACTTAGCTCTCCTGTAAAGATTTGCCATGAGTTAGAGATTTATATCATAACCGCATCGTCTGTCGAAAGTATAGTAGGTATCAAGTAAGATACATACCTACAGGTAGGTGTATCTATACTTCGGGACAAACCAGTCACAGCCAGGATGATGGACAAACCAAGCTGAGGTATTCAAAACATTATACACTAGGTAAGTACAGGTACTTGCTAACGAAGGTACTGGAACCAGCCAAAGACAACAAAGTTCAGCTTGTTTAATAGATCATCCTTCTTACACCCAACAGCAACGCTTCATTCAACACCGACATCAGATAAGTTTCGGCCGCAATACGGGGGACATACGATTGAGTAAATGTGATACGTCCATGCTCTTTGCTTCGGGTTAGAAAGACGCCATTCACTCAAGGCCAGAATGGAAGCCATGCCCCCAATGGATTTCATCTCTGGATCTTGTCGACAGATCAACGGTCCCGGACCGCGTCTATACGCCAGGTTATCAGATACTAGTCACTGTTTCATCGTCTTCGATTTACCTCGATTGTACGGGATATAATGGAAGCCTGAGCCCCGTTATTTAGAGTTGACTAATTTCCAGGCTCAAAATTTCCGGATCGCCAGTCTTTGTGGGGGAGAAGAGCTGACCAGGGGAATTGCCTACCTACAAGTTAGGTAAGAAGTTACTCCGTAGTACTACTAACAATCAAGCAAGCACTGAATGAATGAAATTTTTTCCTTTTTCCTTTTTTTTTTTTTTTTTTCTTCTTCTTCTAGGATCGGAAGGAGTAACAGTCAACTGATTATGAGACATCCCTACAAAGTCAGGCATCCACTACAACTCCCACACCAAAACCTAACCTTTAAACGCGTCACGCGACAAAAAAAACATGACAGAAGAGGTCGATGTACAACCGAGTACCTCGTACAGCGTGTCACGCTCATATGCTGGGTCATCACATTATAGTGTCAATCCACAGCATTAGCTAGGGGCATGACTCGAACAAGACAGTAGTACCTACGATGTGGGAAGTCGAGGTACGGAGTACTCTACATACAACAGGCACAGACCAAGGGCTTACTCTTAGTCCTACCAGATCCGGACTGTGACCAAGGTCAACAAGTAAGCCAACAGGTGTATCTGACAATGGTTTGCTCCTCATTACGCCACGTCATTTGGGCAGAACGGCGCTTGCGCACACGCAAGATAACACACATAACACACACTAGCCAGTCCCCGAGCGAACACAGACAAGCGTGGTTGGAGTTCTCCTTTCTTTTCCCTCTTGTCCCCTACTACTCAAGCCACCAAACTAAACCGGGGGGGTTAGTGCACCTGTTTATCCGCCACTAGCCTATCACCAAGTGTTTCCACGCGTGCCACACCCACCAAAAAGCGACAGATAAAGTACAGATCCATGGATAGCCTGCGAGGCTCCTCGTCCTCATAGGCCAGTGGACATCACGTGATTGAAAGCGCATGCGGGCTGATCGATGATCAGTGACAGGCCGCATGATTCTTTTTCTTTTTTTCTCCGCCAGCGCTATACCGCTTGTTGCCAACGGTTTCTTGCTTGGTCAGCAGTCGGACACCAACGGAATTCGAACTTAACGAGCAATCCAGCGAGTAGTCATCTATTGTTTTCTGATTGCTTTCGATATCCCGTCCATACAAATACAAGGAGAGATGCACGTTGTGCCTCAGGCTCAGTCCCCATGGACTCTGCGGTCCCCGACCCTGCGCTAAATTTCGTCATCCTTGGACCCACGCGATTTCATCGGCAGCCAAGCTGACTCGACGTTGGTAGTGGTGGAGAATTCTGGAGATACCGAGGCAGTCCCCTTCGTCACTATACCTGAACTTGAAGCCCGCAATCTTTCTACTGGGTGGATTCTGGCATCATTGAACGGAAAGCTACGGACGGAAATGCAGGCAACCGACCTCCGGATAGGACCAGAGGGGGAAACGTGGTGAAAGCGAGATAGACCTGGAAGAGGAGGAGCAAAAGGAAGAGCAAGTAGAATAATGCCGTGTAATTTACTGTCATGGTAATACGTGGCTTGTATATATGGTTTCGGTTTCCGTCCTTACTTGTACCGAAAGATTCTACCTAATCTCAATCAGGATGGGGGCCATCATGTCATTTAATCTATCTCGATATTGGTAAGGCTATGACAAAGTGAGGCTGATGGTAACTGTTAATCATGTGGAGCAGACTACATGAGAGTGAGATTCTGGATGCAGCGGCTTCCTAAGTTGCACCGTTGTCAACTTGGGTGGGCGTTGTCACCTTGGCGTTACACTTCATCCTCCAACAGGCACTGTGATAATATCAATAGTGGCGTCATTAATGTCGGAGGTGATGAATTTTGAGTATCATATTATTAAGCTCGATTTGATTCCAGAAGTAGTAGTCAATGATATTTAATTAAGCAAAGAGACAGGGGACGGAGAGGAAAAAAGAACCTTGTAACACGGTCGATTGATGGAGGTTTGGAGAAGTGGACATTAGAATGAGGCTCAGGTCGTACAAAAACCAGGCTTCTTAAGATAGATAACAGCCAGCCATTAGACTATTGCTTTGGAATGGCTAGACTATGCAACTCGAATGAAAGGTGACATTACTGTCGTCATTAGTATTGATATAACTACTACTTTGATAGCCACACTACGCTTTATGCATGAGATCGGCGGGAGTCGGCGCGGGCCGTCGTGGACATGCCCAGGAGACGACTAGCGACTGAGGAGTGATGGTTACCCAACGCCCTGGCACCAGCCCTGAAGCACCTGCATTCAGATCACACCCCCATCCTGGTTGGTTTCCGTTTGCGACCGCCGACTTCCGACGTTGGTAGGTAAGTCCTATTCTTATCTCGCCGCGTTCAGAAGGTATAATGATGGCTTTTTTTCTTTTCTTTCTTTTTTGTTTTTCCTTTTCTTCTTTTCTTTTCTTTTCTTTTCTTTTTTTACTCTCTCTTTCTTCTTTGGGAGTCATACATATCCGGATTCCGTTGGCCAGCGATCTCGTATTGTTCATGTATTGCGATTTCCATGTCACGAAACAGGAAATACAATTTGGTCGACCTCCACCGTCTGTCCGTAATAGAAATCGTAAAACTCTTTTGTTTACTTTTCTTTTCTTTTCTTTTCTTCTTTTTTATTTTTAAAGAAAACCCCCCCTCCTCCCCCCCCATTTCAGTAAAAAGGAAGGTGAAAGCGAACAGCTTCCGGACGGCCACTGTGGCTAGAATCACTCGAGTCACACGATCAATGTCATGCTTCTTGATCTCTCAAAATGAGCGAATGCCTTACCTACGTCTTCCGTAATAACAACCCATCACCGCTTCGTTCTTACGAGGAAGGATTGAGTGGGGCTCATGGGTAAAGAAGGTTTGGCAAGCCTCTGGAAAATGTGATTAGCTTGCAGGAATTAGACATGTTTCTCCTCGGTGCGTGTCGGATCATGGGCAGTGAGTGTTCGATAGCAAATCAGAATGGTCTTCTAAACTTCCGCCAGGAAGACTAATCATTAGTTCCCATGTCATTTCCCATGTGCCAGTGGGATTTTTCGTTAAAATTCTTTCTCCAGACGAAAGAGGAACCGGACCTCATATTACGCATTTAAAAAAAATTGGTAGCAAGGATGCCAGCCAGGTTCGCAACGGGTTGATTGGCAGACATGTCAGCAGACCCCGCAAAGGAATCCTGGTTCTTGGACACCGTCGATTTCTTCCGACACGCGTTGACAGGCTGTCTCTCGCTCGAGACAACTTGGCCAAGTTGCGCTAATGCACCTTCCCTTGAAGTGCCACCGATCGGGCCATGATAATGCTTTCCTGGCGCGGTCCCAGGGCTGTAGCACCGGGAAACTTAGGGCTCTCCACTGGCCCCCCCCCCCTCACAACCCCTCTCTTTTTTCTTCCAGAAGGAGCATACTATTCTCATGGCCCGGGTCATAGGTTCGTGTGAATGGGGAACCAATTACGGTCAGATAATGAGATCAATTCGGTTACCCAGTGACTCGTGCTCGTGGCTGCACCTTTGTAAGACAACTTAAATCGGCTTGACCGAGTCGTTACCTACCTAGGTATGTATGTATGTATGTATGTATGTATGTATGTATGTACATACCTAGGTATTACAAGCCCGGAACTATGGATGTAATTAATACCCAGTCAAAACCGAAATTTCCCGAATGAAACTTCCACGCAGTAAGGCAGAACAGTTACGTACAAAACATTAAACCTTCCATACCATTTCTGACGTCCATCTTCAGCTGAACCATTTGCTGAATTAGGGAAACGGTCAGAACAAGCACTTCAGACTCGGGGCCTGAGAACCGGTGCTCACTGCCTAATATTCTTTGAAGACTCCCACATTGACAATGGAAGTTTTTACTGACAGTCTTGACTCTTTTCACCATAAACCCCACCTTGCTATGGAGTCGAAACTTCTTCATCGCCACTTTAATTTGAATTATGACTTATGAATGGGTTCCCACCCTCCCAATCTTTGTCCCTACTATTTGTCCCAGATCCATGGGTCAGTCGAATGTGCGGGCGGGCCGAACCAATAACATACCATGACCGGCCTTCCAGAGGCTAACCGCTCACCGCATGGAAACCGAGCATCGCCCGAGTAACAAAACCATGGATACACCGCCGGAGGGTTCCATAGTTAGTACCAATCAGTACTTGTGCGACTACGGTTCGGAGCGCTCCTTTTCCCTGCTGGGGCCAACCAGGAATGAGGGAGCGGCTCACGGGGGGGGTTCGACGAACCAATAGGAGGATCGTCGCTTAACTTAACATTTTACTCCCGAGTCAAGCCACCTCAGCACCAATCAGGGACAGATTGCGGGGTTAATCGGGCTTCTAGCCAGAAGCGCCTTTATACAGGTTACAAAGTGCTCACAAGCTAATTCCATGTTGGCATCTTAAAGGTTTGTTTGACCTTTGCGGTATGGAGGCTAAGTAAGGAAGTTTGGATACTTTCCGCACTCGGAGCAGTTACCCACGAATCCAATTCACGTTCTCCGGTCTTTGAACAGAATATGACGACATACCTGCATCCATGTCTTGTCTATCCATCAGGATCTTGTAGAACCATGGCATGTCGGTAGCGTCCAGCTAGTTGCTGTTACCGACCAGCTCGGTACCCTTCTGAACCAACAAAATCTAACCTGGACCTAAATTTATTAATATATAGATTTACTCGTAAGTACCAATAACTCGTTGGTTTTGACTTTTTAAGGATCTGCTAAGACCTATACTACTTTGACTCCTTTGGTGACCATGGTGGATGAACTTTTCACAACCGGTCTTTGTTTCCCCTTGAGTGGAAGCAAGGCACACACACACACACACATACATGAATGGGTATTGCGATAGAATATGTATCCCTTTCCGCAGCGAGGTTTTGGAATTTTGTTTACTTCGGGGACCGGGACACCTGGCTACTACTAAAAGATCACGCGATGCTCCAGGGAGAAGGAAAGGACCGGGATTTATGGGGCATTCCTATGCATTACACTAATTTCGGTGCTCTGATGAGGTTGGTACCATGGCCCGTTGTCCTTGTGGACGGGCTGGGCCGTTCGCGAGTGATCCCCGAAATCCCGATGCAAGGGAGTCAAAGTACTGTGCAGGGTACTAGTACATACATCTAGTAGTTTTCTGATACGAAAACCACTGCAACTCGTGGGTGGGAACGCCTAGTGGCTTGCATGACGGTGACTGATTGATCTAGGTTCCGGTTCTTCAGGAAGATAAGCGGCATGCAGGTTGCCGGGCAAGGATACAAGGGGTCATCAGTGGTAAGAACTGGGGTAAGTGCTTACCGCATAGGAATATCCATTAATTTATCACACAAATGTTTGCTAGATTATATCTCTACCCCTGACCCATGCTAGATTGGAGATACCCTTGTATGTTTTATTGAGCCTGGTCACAGCAGAAGAGCCGCTGCATGTCCACGGGCACTAGTGCGAGGTGCATACACCAGAGCTGACTAGCCATATATCAATATATGCACAGTTACTAACTGAGAAGGCAGGGTACATATATTTCAGCAGGTTGCGGAGATCAGGTGGTTGAGATAGAAGGTAAGGGTTTATCATACTAAGTCCTCGCATAATCGGACCTAGTACTCTGATCTATGATATGGTTAGGATCTGAGTACCTTGTACCTGCTGTGCTCACTGAAAGAATACAATAGGGCTGCTGGATGGTTGACAATGTCTGCCACACACTTGGTCATCAGATCTAATGCAAGGAGTAAGCACCAATGAACAAAAAGTGTGACTATCATAATTTAACAAACCTATCATTATAATTGGCTGGGTTAATTCATAAGTACTGGATCAAGTACCCAATAAGGCAGTGAGGGAAAAAAAAAAAAAAAGTAAAATAAAAAGAGCGCATATACTGATCTCACTACTCCGTAGGTAAACAATCAACCATGGTGCACAGGTCACTTATGTCTGTTCAGCCATGTGTCCGTCCTAGGTTGCCCACCGGAAGAATCGATTTAGGTTTTGCTTTTGCTTTTATTTTAATTTATTTTTTCCCTTGGGACTTGCGTACTCCATAATCATCGCAAAGTCTGGTACCCTTAAGCTGTAGTGTGTCCCAAGGACACGAGCCCGGTAACCATAGACGGAGGACAAAGGACACGTTGGAAAATGATGAGGAACCAGTTGAATTTGAGCCCTCATATGATCCTTCAACATTATGAATTTTCCATGGATATGTCTGTCTGTTAGGGTTGGATACCCAGCCAAGATCCTCTGTTAGCAGTGTAACCTGAAGTAAAATTCGTTATGGATGGAGGGTTGATTAGGTAGTAGTTGCAAAGAGCCCTGCCCGAGGGCTGGATGATTAATCTTCTGCAGGCCGCAATTGGTAGGGACACTTTAAAGTGGACGATTATTTGTTGCCATCTACGGGCCGTCAGCCCCTCTTCTAGCCCGGATTCGACCATTACCCGGGTGGGCCTAGGGCCCTAGTATGTATGTATGTAATATCCGTATGTACTGTATGTATGCTCATAATGCGAAGGCCTCTTTCAATAATGATTTTCTTTCAATTGGCTTGTGCTGTGTACTTTTGTGCAAAATCCATCTATCTAATTGTTAATGGTACTTTGGCTGTTCCTGACATTCTGCATACTAATATAGCTATTTACTATTACCACCCTCAAAGTTGAATATCAACAGGGTTGTCTCCGAGTACTTACTCATTGTAGTCTCATACCTGAGCTGTAAAGTTACTACAAGTAGTTCCCATCTAGGAACCGGTGCAAAGCACAGGGCACCGACTTAGATCCTGAAAAGGGATAGTTTGAGGCCGTTCAGCTATTACTTATTACTTTTTGTCTTAGATAAAAATGGAAAAACCTGGGATATGAAACAGCACTTGAAGTAAGATTTATCTTGGGAATGTTCCTCTGATAAGCGTAGGCGAACCTATTTACAATCATGAGGTTGGATACCTTACTAATGGATGTCTCCATTCGGGACCAGGGTAAGTAAGTATGTAATATTACCAAAAGACTTTAGCATTTTCGGATAGCAACTTAATGATCCATGTAAGTCGACCTAAAAAAAGAAAAGAAAAGAAAAGAACAGAAAATAAGAAAAATTCTAACAGAGGCCCAAACTGGAGACGGAAGGAATTGAAGCGGTCGGTGGAGTTCCGTCACGGCGCCTTTACCCGTCCCGGAGTACCCTTCATCCGTCATCAGTCGTCACTTGCAAACTTACGCTCCTCGTCAGACCTCTAGACTTTACTACAGTCAGTCACTGGTGTGGCCGCCGGGGTCTGCTAAACGCCCAACCCGAAGGGCTTACGGCGATTCAGGTGATCTCCATGGAACCATGAATGCTTTAGCTGCGTCTTAGGGAGTCCCCGACCATGTCTATGGGTCGCTGGCGTGTTGGACAGGGCCCACCTTGTCCGCGGACCGTTCTTCGACGGTTTTCTTTTCATGACCGCTAGTCTATTTACTCTGTACTGTATTTCTTTTTTACCAACCCAACCTAATGAATATGATTCGTATAAATTATCTTTTATTTTATTTTATTTTATTTGTATTTTCCCCTTCTTCTGCTTCTTCTCTACATGTATATTTCTCCTAGTGCCCTGACACTGTTGATAATGCCCACAACGTTCATCGCCCCATCGCTCTCAATCGAATCGACCGCTCTCCCTCTGCTCGGTCATCGCCTGCCGATTGAATCTGGCAATTACGGAGTACTTCACCACAATAATTTAATCATCTGCATGGTGGATATATACGCACCTACCTAGATAATTTTTTTTTTCTTGTTTGGACCAATAGTGATTGTTGTTGACCTGAATAAATGGCTTGGTAGTGAATTGTCCGCGGTACCTCAAAGAAAAACAAATCTCATAGGACGAATCATTAAATTTTCCAGGTCCTAACTGGATGCCCAGTCGACCCAGTCGACCCAAGGAATTGCCCGGTTACAGGTTACAACATCCCTTGAGATCTCCATCTGCGAATCTTCCCGCCTTTCCGCTTTCCGCCAGCCGTGGAACTCCCACCCTGCATCTTCGTGTATTTTGACGCGCTTGACCCAACCGTTTTCCTTTTTTAATTTGTCCTTTTATCTTTTGCCTCCCGGACGGACCGGCGAGTTCGGCTACCCAAAGAACCAGTCTTCTTAGTATTAATATTTCCTGACCTATTAGTCTTCACGGTTTGGTTACGAAGTACTCCATACATAGGCAGCTACTACGTCTACATGAAAGTACAGTAGCAGTATTTGTATTTCATTGTAGAAATGATATTATTATTATTTTTTAAAAAAAAATTAGGATTCAAAATGGAAACAAAAATTTAAATAAAATTGAATAAAAATACAAGAATTCTTCGTCATTTGTCTGTTTTCAATCAAACTATGGAGCAACGCTGTTTGTTCCATTGCATCTCTTTCTTCACCTCCTCTGTCACCACCTACTCGTCTTTTTTTTTTTTAAACTAGTGGGCTCTGCTTCTTTCCTCGAAAAGAGGAAGCGTGAGAGGATAGGTAATTTGTACTCTTTCTACTCCGTCCATTTCTTCTATTTCTTTTGTCAGTTCAATTCTACCCTCTACTAAGAGGCCATCCACCTCCCGGTAAGCTCCCTCGAATTCTTTAATAATCTTTGCTATCCAAAGATCCAAAGCACACCTTTCCCCCTGCAGAAACTATTTGCTGCTCTGAAATCCCAGTCTGTGCACAGGTTTATTATTATTATTATTATTATTATTTTTCTTTCTTTTGTAAGGAAAAATAATAATATTAATTAAATGGAATAAATTCCAATACCATAGTACCCCTGCTGACAGGTCCAGCTCTTTTAACAACTGGGGTTCTTGTGGTTGTTTGATATACTGACACGGTGCATAGCGCTACTGCCAGGCTTATAGGGACGCTATTCCTTTGCTTGCTGATTCCCACCACCTAGCGCTACCTACTGCTAGGAACTACTCCCCGGGCAGTAACTGTTTTCCTTTTCTCGTTGTATTTGGGGTCCTCTTCTATTTTCGACGGTCTTTTTTTTTTATTCCCTTCAGTTCAGTTACCCGACCGAGTCTACTCTTACTACCACATCTCTTTTTGGTCCCAACCCGAGCATTATTTGCTGAATCAGAAGAACATAGAAGAAAGCATATCCAAAGCTCAGCTCACGTCATACCTGGAATCACTTGAAATCACTAGAGGCTCTTTTCTTTCCTTTTGTTTTCAAGTATTTTCTTTTT
>ML739260.1:0-36425 GCA_009193565.1 Aspergillus coremiiformis | reverse complement strand
CAAAGGAAAAAGAAAAAGAATACCCAAATATAATGACTTCTTCCCCCTACAGAGTTAGTCTAGACACTAACTAATATCAGCGCTCCAATGAGAACCTGATCTGACTCACAGCGTGGACTGGAACCTTGGAAGGCTGCCATAAAGTTGGTGACGCAAAACTCAAAAGGGAAAGCTGAATAAAATGAAAATAAAAAAAAAAAAAAAAAAAAGAACAAAAAAGAAAGAAAAAAAAAAGAATCATGAGAAGGACGGAAGTCCCTCATATCTGGTCATGTACAAAACACATATTGTGTGAATATAGAGCATTACTACGGAGTACTACTGTCTTCCCTTCCGGTAAATGCGCATCGAACAGATATCGGTTGTACGGTCGAGCAGAAAAAGGGCCGCCAGACAGCCAACGGCCAGTGGATCCAACGTCGTACGGGAATGGGGGTAGCCTGGTCGATAGGGAGTGAGCACCGCGGTTTGAGAGTGGATGGCATCAGGCGTGGCATAATCGGAGACCCAATTGGTCTCTGGTCTCTATCGACCGTGCAAGGGCCAGACAATGACCAGCGCACGCTCCGGTCTCGAAAATGAAGAAACAGAGCAACGAGGAGTCGCGCATAGCGCGCGGAGTCCATCAATTCTCAGGATTGGGGGAGCCAGAGCGCTCTTTGAGGTCCTGGCCTAAACTCCATGGCGACAAGGGACAGGTGCCCGTCGGATCATTTACCATGAAAGGTCGTCTTGGATTCTGTGTCACTCGGCTGAGCAGCCCAGTCTTGGTTCGAAGGTGTTCGGGAGCAACTGTGACAGGGGTGGTTTGAGACTGGGTAACACATATCTCTTCGTCGACCGCACAAACTGAATCGCCCCCATGTGGACTTCGGCAGAGGATGACCAGAATCATCCATCCATCAGGCCACGTAGTCGGTCCCTTGCTTCAGATCAGACACACGAAGGGAAGACCCACGACATCAACTCACTGTCGGGACTGGGGAGAGATCTGTGCTGGGCCAGGCTGACCATGTCGTCATATTCGGTATCAGCGCGCTTTCCGCGACCGGTCTCGCTCCATGGTGAGGAATAATATGAGGCCTTTTGCCCGGAGATACCTCTGTCATAGTCTCCCCCACAGTGGAGGTGGTTCGGTGGAGACAAAGACGGTGGTTTGAGACGACGCCAAGATGCGCGGAATAGCAATCGACCAGTTCCAATAGGCTGAGATGCCCTGAAGCCTTGTATGACAGGTTATTTTCTACGAGGGATAACCCAATTTCTCTGTTTTACATCACACCTGTGCTCCCCAGGGCGGTTATCGCGTACCAGAAGTGCTTATGTGGGCCAGGGGAGTTCTGGAACGTACCTTTTTCCCGGATCGTCATTCGCAATTTCATTCCTGTTAGACTAGCTTGACGCTATCTGGAGCCGGTTCCTTGGGGTTCCACTCTGGTGCCAGTGGTCTTCGGACCTTGATGAGTTCCACCTTGATGGACCTCGTTGTTACCCAAGACAGAATCTTCCCGACATGCGTGTCCTGCGGTTTGATGGAATTACGCACAGATGCATGGCATAGAAACACTCGTCCTACTGGTCCTTCAAATACTACGTTCAAGTATTCATGATTGTAGCACCATTGTTCGCCCCCGGATTTCCAGTAACGAAACCATGATAGCATCTCTGGACCCTGGGTTCCCGATGATGCACCGACGTAGGACAACATGTGCGACCTGGTGGCGTCGTTTGTCGTCCAGTTCATCATATTTCTTCTTTCGCCTGGATACTACCAGACCAATGATATTCAGGGAGTGAATCGAGAGCGGGATATCATACTATACGGATCGTACACGGCAACCTGGGATGTGTTCTGGTTCGACATCACGCCGCCATACCAAGAATACATCTGAGATCCAGTCAGGCCAGGGAAACTCGCGCGAAGACTTGCATCTTTATGTCAGATGCCGCTCTTTGGTGGACCCAATCCCCGATACCCTGCTCCGGCTGCAAAGCGTCTTCACGTCCGTGGAAAAGCAATGCTACCCAACACGTCTCCATGTCAACCAAGGTGTGTTAGGCATTACCTGATCCCTCGCTGCAATAAAAAAGCCTCCGACCATGCCGATCCAGTGCGACTGGATCGGACAACGATTCTATCTGGCTCCCGCTACATGATCTGTCGTATGAGAGATCATGGCACACCTTCTGTCCCTAGATAATCTTCTCACGTAGCGTCGTTTCGCGTCTCGGACGATATGTACGCCTCTATATGCATGATAATCTTCCCGGTCCCATGGACCAAATGGAACCCACTTTGTATCCGATGTGATCCCACACTCCGATGAGTCGTGTCTCCAAATTGGCACTGTCATGGTGCAGATCCTCCAGCAAAAAAGCCACGAGACAAGCACGACGTGTACGACCCACCTGCAGACAAGCTCTAGCGAGCCTTATTGCCTCTGAGATATCGCCGTCGCCGTCCTCGACAACGAATAAGATTCCCCCGAAAAACCCGGACACCCTTGCCTTTATGCAGGACCATCCCAGCACCTCAGACTGATCATCATGCTGGTTGGTTTAAATGAACCTCACTGGTCTCGGCACGGACCACGAGAAAGCAGTGCACTGAGAAACGGTTGTTGCCCAACTTCGGGCCCAGGATCAGGGACGAATGGTCGCTTCGACTCCAATTTCATCCACGAGACGGATTGGTCTCATGCAAGTGGACTAATTCAATCTGCCGGCATGGGCTTTGCTGCCCTTATCATTGTTTGATATACTAGGATCAGTGTGAATTCGTGTCACTCCCGATTGATTTGTTGTCGCTAGTTATATTAATTTTACGCTAGAAAGAGGGAAATTCTTGGTCTATCATGTCCTTCGAAGAAAGGAAGGAATGGCCACCAACACATACTACAGATATTGAAAACCTAGGGCTCATTTCTAAAATCCCATTGCCCTAACACCCAACACTCGGCTCCCCTCCACATAGTACTACCTAGTACTACGCTGGGAACTTAGAACCCCCCCTCCCATTCCGGAACGGTGTGAATACCAGGTCAATCTATCTACCGGTTCGCTCTGGGGCACGCGCATTCTTGGATACGATGAGAATCACCGGCAGCCGCCGCCGCCGCTCTGTTCCTCCGGATTCCACATCGAAACCACCACCACGCAATTAATACGAGGAGAATCACAGTACCCAGACAAGCCGCAACAATAATTCCTGTGATGGCGGCGGGGGACAAATCTGCGGATATGGATATGCCGACGTTTGCTACGGACGGACTCGACGGGCCAGACCATGGTTGCGTCGACGTCGGCAGATCGGTTGCCATGTGGTTTATCTGGATCAGGGGCGCCCTGACTATATAATGGGATAGAGTGTGCGTCACGATCCCCGACTGGGACGCTGTTGCGATGACAATCGCCGGTACGGTCTGATATGTGTAGCCGTTGCTTTTGCCGGAGGTGCATTGTACCACGGGGAAGGAGCCGGTGAAGTAAACCGAGAGGCAAGTTTGGAATTCATCAGGGCCGGATGGATGGTCACAGGTAAAGCCGCTATGGGGATCAGTGTTGCTCGAATGACATTGGAAACGGGTTGACAAAAAAAAGAAAAAAAGAAAGAAAGAAAGAAAGAAAGAGGACAAGGACCAGGACAAATCTACCTTGGACAACACCCGATCGCAGTTTCATCCTTGTTTAATGAGTATTGGAAGGCAAATCCCCCTTCGGTCCCGCCTGTCGCAGAGCACGCTGTCACCATGCCAGCGGGGCAGTGGATTCCTGGCGAATAAAAGCCCCAGCCATGGAGGGATACTCCGGTCGATAGGTTTGGATTGTCGCGAGGTGGCCAGCAGTCGATGTCATCTTGTACCCCTTGGCGGCTGAACGCATTGTTACTGCACGTCTGCGCCTGCCATCCCGATGTACAGCTCTGACAGGCTGCTACTGCCACAGTGCATGAGGCTGGGTACGTGAACCTTGTGGTGAGTGGCCCGAGGCTAGTTCGCGGAGAGGGCATCGGTGTCTTTGCCTGCACTGGAAGTCGAAAGGAGATTCAGCGTCCCAGGTGGAATGCAGGGGCACCGAGGAGGAACTCCTGGGATTGGGGTAAGGGAAAATCAGGATCGGTTGAAGTAGTAGGATCCACGTATCTCAAATCCTGCAACCAATATCAATATCGATGATCTTGGAACCACGGCCTGACTGCTCAATACATGTCGTGTCGAGGTTCGAAAGGCAACTACTCGGCCACTGCAGGATTTAAAGAACCCGGTGCTATTCATCTCGCAAGCCTTCAGATCATCATAAGCAAGGGGACTGCAATAAATGACTTATTACCCCTGCCAAGACTCGTCACTACTCGCCCACAATTGATCTGAGTATTGCGCCGGGCGGTCGAGAGCATGAGAGGGTCTTCGGTCGATGGTTTATCCAGAGAAAATTCAGACATCGGAAATCTCTATCAAGATATAGACCAGATGAGCACAGCAAGACGACGAACGGTATATACGATCACTCACAGCATGGAGAAAGAAATCAAAGCCATCGCCAATGATTTCGTTGGCGTCCTGTCCACAATATTGCTGACCTGGTTCGTCTTGCCAGTCAACTTGTTAGCGTCACACATATCTCTTGCTTGTCCGAGCATACGCATAACCCTATATTGGACATGTCAAGTAGGTTGAAGGTGTATATTCGAAGCAAGCCTTTATGGAAACAGAAAGCCTCAATCCATTCTTCATGTAAAAAAAGGAGATCCAAACCGGAACCAAATTACCCACTATGGTTCCATCTGCGAGTCTATCTCAACATCTCTGGATTCCACTTTCACCTCCCACTGCTGTGTTCGCGTAATCATCGCATGCTGACTATAGTCGCTCCCTACACTTCCTCGATCGTGCATCTTGATCGTGCGTTGCCTCTGTACCTTTCCATGGCCGTCTCCGGGTGTCGGATCGGCCGAAATGGTGGTAACCGTATGGGGTTGGTATTTGCGCTCCTGTCGATGACTACGAGACCACTGCTCGAGACTGACCCGTCGTCCCCAGGAAGGTCTCCCGAGGGATTTGAGTCGATAGCTTTCATTGGAACCATCGTTCTCTGGATCTAGTTCCGTCGTCATATGCGTCGTTGCGCCCATGTTCATATCGAATACTTGTAAGAACTTACGTAGACACGGGAATGTCGCGGCCATGAGAGAAAAATGCATGGTGACTTCCGTGACGATCACTGTCTCCGTGATGGTGAGGGTGCGATCGTCTCGGCGTTGTTCAGTGGTCTGTTGTAGAAGGATTAATCGGAAGATGGTAGGAATTACGACCCTATATGGGTACTCCAGACGGAGCATGATATGAGTAAGGAACTCTCATCCATTCTTCCCAGGAAGTCCTAATCACGTACAGAAGCTGTAATGAGAATGCCAGAAGGACGATGATCTTGGCCTTCAACCGCGCTTGCAGATTCCAGATCATCATCATGATCAGTCCAGGGATCAGCAATTCAATCACCATATTTCCGGTTTCGATCACGGCCCATTGGACAAACTTGGGGACTGGTTAGAATGGATGAACATGCCTTGACGAATTGGACTATACCATGCTCTCACAGTGGTGGGCTCCAATGTCCCATGGTTTCGGGAGCTTGCATTGGAACGCCGCCATGATGACAGAAATTATCCCCCAGAGCACACTCATGCCAGCCAGAATATAACTGGCTCGTAGTTCCGATTTCGCGATCGTGAGTCGCGCGATCAGCAACGCTAAGGACACATTGGACGAACAGACCGCGATGGGATATAAGAGCCACGCGATATAGATATCCTAGTGGATCGAACTCCGGTCAGTGTATGTACATACATACATATATCAAGCTCCAGGAAGCACACCGGCGCCCTACTATTAATCCGGCTTCAACGCGAGTGGGGTTGAGCAAGTCTTCTCGTGTGCCAATGCCATGGAACACAGCATGTAGTGTGATGGATGTTTGCGCTACCCCGACAATCTTCAAAAATGTAAAGTATGGTTAGTCTGTGGTATTTCGGATGATCTGGAAAGGATCGTAAGATGGATATCACTCAGTCTACCGTTCCAAACACGGCGACCGCGTCGTCCAGTCCCAGTGGCGGAGTCAGACGCAGTCGCAAATAGATTCTAATGCCAATAATGAAGATAGACCAGATCACTCCGACTAATGCAGCAATGACAATGAACGCGGCATGGTTATCCGGTGTAACTGCGAAGGAAGAGAGGCCTTTATCGTTTTGAGAAAACATTCCCAGGAGAGGAAGAAGGAAAAGAGATGAAAGGGTCCGGTTTAGCCAGGAGAAAAAAGTCCAACGACACCGTCAACTAAGATCCTCCACCCCTCCTATAAATCCTGGACTGGATCCCAAGAGTTTTCCTGGGATCGATCGGGGAGCCTGCTGTAGTTGCACAAGCCATTGGCCGATTTGTTCTGCTGCACCGAAGGGGATCCAGTCATTGATTGATCAGTCTCTAGCTTGAGAGACAACGTTGCCGCAGAATTATTTGGTGGCGTGGATTTGCACGACCAATGCAATGGGATGCCCGAGTTGATATATTCGTACTATCCTCCACCCAATACGCTTCCTCCGGTATATGACTGGTCTGCCTGATTGGAACATCATTTCCCTCTGAGATACTGTGCCAAGCGACTTCGTAGCACAGTCCATTCTCTGTTGTGGTTAGGCTTTGTTTTGTCCAGAACTCTGGGAGACTGATTGTAACGTGATGCAGGTGATGTGCCGTCGGTCAAATGACTCGAAATCCACTCAGCGCCATTCACTACTACTAAGTAATCATTCCTGTCTCTCAGAATTTCACCACCACAGATATCCTATTTAATGAACTTGCTATACGACTCCTTCTTACGGTTGACTCAAATCAAATTTAGGAAAGCTGAGGGGATCGAATTTTCACCGGAAACCTCTCCTGCCTCACGCCCGACCTCTCTACCTACCTCTCTCAATCAATGTCAATATAACTCAAGACACCATCAGTTCGGTCCGTGATTGATTTGCCGTGGACAGGATGGTAAATGAGCACCCGGAATTGAAAGAGACCATCTCTGACCGTGACCCCCATGTCCATGCCGAGCCCGACAGGGAAGCATGTGTGGAGACCGACATATCCGATGAGGTGAAGAAAGGGTTTACGCTCAATGATCAGAGAGATATGCACCGCATGGGGAAAAAGCAGGAACTCCGGGTTGGCAGGTCCCCCTGGAAGCTGCGAATCGATGGCACTAAACAGTGATAAAGGAACTTCCGTCTGGTCAATACCATCGGGTTCACCTCCTGTGTGATGGGAACATGGGAAATTCTCCTGACGTACTATATGACCCTTCGATCGACGAATCGACAAGGAGAAATCGGCTGACTGTGAGCGAGATCCAACACCCAAGGCTTAAAGGCGGGCGGACGACCGGGGCTCTTGTGGTCGCTGATCTGGTCCTACTGCGGACAGACCTTCATCGTTCTTTCGATGGCAGAGATGTCCTCGATGTGAGTCGAGCCGCGTCCTTGCTCACGGCTCATGGAAATTAAACAGGGTTGTAGAGCACCAACTGCCGGCGGCCAGTACCATGTGAGTTATCCGTAACGAAAGTGAGGCGATAGCATCTGGAAAGCTGATGGTTGTCGCCAGTGGGTATCTGAATTTGCCCCCAGGAAGTACCAACGGTTCCTGAGCTATGCCTCGGGTATGAAATACATCTATGAATCCTCAACCAACGATCGCCCAGGATACTGATACAAAAGTAGGGTGGCTTTCGACATTAGCGTGGCAAATTATTGTCGCCCTGGATTGTTATTTAATTGGGACGATAGTGCAGGGGTTGATATTTCTGGAAAACGATAACTATACTCCCGTTCGCTGGCAAGGAACCCTTCTGGTTATGACATCCTCAATTGGTGTCTCGGCCTTTAACATCTTCGCTGCCAAGCGTCTGCCACTCGCGGAGGGTATCTTCGTCTCCTGCCATTTTTTTGCCTTCATTCCGATCATCGTCACGCTACTGGTCCTGGGTCCCAAAGTACCAGCGCAAGAGGTTTTCACCGGCTTTACGGATTATGGAGCGGGATGGCCGAACACATCGTGGACCGTCATGGTGGGCCAGGTAACTGGCTTGTTTACCGTTCTAGGTGAGCTGTCGCATTGGTGTTGTGCCTGATAGGGAGGCTTTCCTGACTGTTTTCTACAACAGCATCGGACTCAGTGGCGCATATGGGTAGGTTCTTTTGGGTGGGTGGTGATCAGGATCTAATCGTCAATAGCCGAGGAGATTGAGAATGCGAGCACCATTGTACCAAAGGCAATGGTATGGGCATTTGTGCTGAATATCCCGCCAACCTTTGCCGCGCTTCTAGCATACCTGTTTACTATGCCGGATGTCCAAGGAGCTCTTGATTCTCCTACCGGTTACCCATTCATCCACGTCTTCCACAACGCCGTTGGGCATACGACCGGGGCAATGATCATGGTTGTGATCATACTGCTCTTGATGATCATGATTACTATTAGTTCTCTGGCATCGGCCTCACGGCAGACGTTCGCCTTTGCGCGGGACAATGGCCTGCCGTTCGCCAGCTTGATCGGAGCAGTGCGTTGCCCAATCTATCTCCCAGTGCCGGGTTTGCTAAGAACAGATGTCTAGGTCCACTCGACTCTTCACATCCCCATGAATTCGATTATCGGCACCTGCTTCTTCTCGATGGCAATGTCTCTGATCAATATTGGCTCCACTGTGGCATTCAATGCAATGGTGTCCCTTTCTACGGTCGCCCTCATGGCGACATACCTTATATCCATCACCTGCCTTGTTCTCCGACGCGTTTATCGTAATCCTCCACTGCCCCCTTGCCGGTGGTCACTCGGACGCCTTGGTATGCCGATCAATCTCCTGGCCATGGTATACGCCATTTGGGCCTTCTTCTGGTGTTTCTGGCCCAATTCCTACGACGTTAGTGCGGAAAATTTCAACTGGGCGGCCGTCTTGTTTGTTGGCGTCATGGGAATATCGACCGTGATGTACTGGTTGCACGCAAGGAATGTCTACGAAGGACCCGTTGCCCGGATCGATGGCCGGAAGTTCAATTAACACGCCATTTTCTCCCGAGTCCGCCATGGAAAGGAAGAATGAGGGAAATGGCTACCATGGTTTCTATCAAACTGTGTGGAGCGTCTCACTAGACTTCTCATATCGCCCGGCATCTCGACAGCGGTGTTGTCTCTCTTCTTCCCATATTCATAGAAAGTCAAGTATTGATTCTGGTCGAGCTTGAATCTGGGACGATTAAAGACATATTTTCATCCTTCTGTCCTGACAGCGTTATGATCTGCTTTACGATGGAAGGCATTGCACTTGTGAACTAGTCCGCCTACATCGACAGGAGTACCAGGAATGTATGGCGCTTATGGCATCGCTACTACTAGTCTAGTATCTAGTATATAACCCAGCTGGAGCCAATCTCCACTACGAAAATGGACCGTGCTGAGATATCATCCCAATCTCATTGGCTTCGTCCTCGTATTTCGGAGATTTTGGAGCCCCACGACAAGCATTCGGGTGATATGATCGGTCAATATCCGTACGGAGTAGTCAATACGCAATTTTCCACTTTTAGAAGCTTCAAGGGGGGCGGGAACGGGGTTCAACTCTGTTAGGAATGATGCACTCGGTCACACACCGAGATGGTACAGACTACGGAGTACGGTGTACCGTATGGGTGCAGGGCCGATTTGAATAGGCCCAGGGTTGTGCTTATTCAACCGGGGTAAAAGAACTATCCTTGCCTTGTTTCATGAGAGCGATGTATCAGAGGTTAATGGTTCAGAACGGGATATCATTTTTATAGGACTCCAGCGCCAAGCGCGCCATCATGAAGCTGTTATATAGAGATTTCTGAGACGACCTTTATGACCCTCTCTGTTCCATCTCCAGGTCGATCTCTTCCGATGTGATACTCTGAGCCGGTTTCGCCTGCCTCCAACTTGTATTTGGCAAGTACCTGGCCGGATGACACACATTGAATATCGCAACAGCCGGTACAATTAGTGCCGCCTCAAACACATAGTAGTTCCATTCGTGCAGGTTCAGATAGCCGTCGCTGCCTTCCGAAAACTCCACTAAGCGATACAGTGATCGTGCCTATTCCCATGTTAATCGAGTTCTGACGACGCCATCACGGAAGACATACAAAGATCAGGAGGCACGCGATATTGAGGCACAGGAGTAGCCGCTTCCAGCGAGGGTCGGAAGTTACCATCGTGGGATTTCTGCTGATGAAATGAAACCGCATGCTGAGGACGATAAAGAGTCCAAAGCTGACGAGCTGGACCACTAGACCGGCCTTGGCAATGTTATATCCCAGTTTAACCGAGGACGGTGTCGTCGATATGGACAGGATACCGCCGATAAGTTGAACCACTATGGCCAGGATGTCAAAGGTTACGAAGATTGGTGTCATGAATCGCGGCGTTACCCACAGGGTGCGCTTGTTGATATACCTTGGGTGGCACGCATGCAGGATGATTCGGCCCTGGACATTTCGCTTTAGGTTCAGAGCATACGAGACGAAAAGGGGGTGGAAGAACAAACCATTGTCATGTAACAGGCCGCCGCCATTACCGTCGGGGCCAGGAATACGAGTAGATATTGAGTGTCAAATGAGCCTGAACGATGTGAGTTGCGCCGAACGGGTTGCGGAGGGAGTAGGAAATCTCCTTGTCTGTACCTTCGTCATACTCATGGTAGGCCGAATACGAGCGAGCGATATATCCAATTGCTTCCACTGCGAATTTGTCAATTCTTCTTCCTCTATCGCATCCTCATCATACCGCCAACGGTAGGGCTGGGTCCGTACTCAGTGATGCCACCAACATCGGTAGCCAGTACCAGCACCTCCACCAAAAATATTGGATTGTAGTCACTACGGCTGTAATGCCGTATAGAGCGGCAAACACAACCGCAGCAACTCTGCTTGGATCATAAGGATATTGCTTTATGGGTGCCATGGTTGAGTCCCCAGTCAATCGATGGTGATACAGGGGATTCACGTCGGGTATATAGAAAGTAGTAACTAGAAAATCAACGGGTCAAATGGAATGGGATAGATGATTGAATACCCCATGACTGACACACGACTACCGACAAATACTTATATTACTACGATCATCTACCTTACAGAAAGATGGACAAGATTAATTGATGCCTAATCAGTCAGTCATTTAATTTTGACTCTTCTAAAGTTGGATGTTTTTTTTTATAGACTGGAAGATCCAGCGCTAGTCCTCTCCCGGCATAGCGTGTCGAGGAAACTACGAGCGAGCCAATCGGAATGCGTCAAGAGCCACACGGGCCACTCTCACCGCCCCAAAAGTCATCCTTCCGAAAGTATCTTTTCTATACTTCGTACTAATCTTTTTCTCTTACACTTCTTGTTGCCTTCAAGTTACTCTTCTTCATCTCTTTTCTGTCCCCTTCTCCACTAACATGACCCCGAAATCTTCAATCAAACAGACGAGACGCCGTCATACCGCCGTACGAACAGGCTGCTACACGTGCAAGTAAGGCACCCGTATTACCAAGCTTTGTTCGCCTAGAGTCCAGACTCAGCCCCGTAACGCTGACTTCTTGCAGGATCAGGCGGGTCAAATGCGATGAGGTTCGGCCAGCCTGTGCGAGGTGTACGAGCACCGGACGCAAGTGTGATGGTTATCCTTCAGAGCTGGAAAAAGTCCGTAAGCTAGGCGAACAAGGAGTACTACAGACCCACTTCAACTGTCAGCCTTTCACCAACACCGATGAGAGGATGTCCTTCGAGTATTTTCGCCGGCATACCATATCACAGCTCTTTGGATACTTCGACACGTCCTCCTTCTGGGGTCAGATGATCCTCCAGATCTGCTATGAAGAGCCAGTGGTCCGGTACGCAGCGATCTCCTTGTCGGACCTGCATCGGAGTTTTGCAGATTCGGTCAACCATAGTACGCAATGGACCAACCAACGGCAACGGTCCGCTCTGGTCCACTATGCATGCGCTATCTCCCATATGAAAGCATTGTTGCAGTGCCGGATCCGATCGATGGATGCTTTTGTGGTCGCGTGTATTCTGCTCTCGTCCATCGAGATCTTCCAAGGCCGGTATGAAGCGGCCGACGTCCACCTGCGCGGCGCCTTCCGAGTCTCTGGGATGGCAGAAGGCACAGACCGGAGGGTGTATCCGTGGAACGGATCTGACACGCTTTCCATGCCTCACCATCCCATGCGTGGTGTATTGATGCGCCTGCTATTTCAATGTGACCTGTTCACCAACGGGTCGTCCGCCCCCCGTGCTTATAGCACCCTTGAACAGTGTTTCACGGCTGCTACACCGGACCAGCTCACCAGCGTCAGCCAGGCGAGGGATAGTCTTTTCAGTCAGATAGACATGTTCTTTCAAATGATCAACCGGATCGCTGTGACAGAAGTCACCACAACACCCGAGGTGACTCCGACCGAGGTCGGCGATCGACGAAAAACCATCATGACCAGGGTACAGAGTGAGAACATGCTTCGACAGATGCAGAGCGAGGGAGTATTCAGGCTGGAAAGATGGGATCGGGCCTATCAGATGTTTCTTAGCCAATGCGCTCGTGGGTTCTCCTCATCTGAACGACAGGCGGCGATGGAGGTCGAGCTGTATCGCGATGCGTTGAGGATACTGCTCCGGACGGAGCCCTCGAAGGGAGAACTGGCATGTGATGAATTGGAACACGAGTTTCATCTTCTGCTATCGAAGCTGCAATCGGTTGTAGACGGTGCGACTCCCACTGGGCCCACCGCGGATGCCCAACCCGTATTTACCTTGGAGATGGGCATTGTTCCTCTTCTCTATTTCATTGCCAAGGACTGTCGAAACTATGCCACTCGTCATGCGGCGCTTGCTATGCTCGCGACATCACGTCGTCGGGAGGGGACGTGGGATGGGACGGCGGTTTATCGAGTGGCCCAGCGCTGTGTGGCAATCGAAGAAGCAGGTCGTCTGAAAGGCGAGATGACCGCACGAGGTATTCCGCAACACCACCGAGTACTCGGAGTGGAGGTTCAGATCGACCTGCTGCACAGGAAGGCGATGTTAGTTTTGCACCGACTGGGAAGAAGTCAACAGGAGGAGATCCAGTGGTGAAAAAAAACTGTTCGTTCAATGCCTGCACACACGGCGTGAGTCTCCGCGGGGGCTATACGACCTGCTCTTTCGCCAATGAGGAAATTATCTCCAGATCATCGGTGTTATAATCAGTGCGGAGGCTTAGTGGTATATGAATTATCTCCATTTATTGCAGGAATGTGAGGGATCCTAGGATGCTACGGAATACTTCATACTGGATACCACCTACATAGCCCACCCATCTGTTCTCTGATAACCTACAGGCTGTAAGTTCATCCCTGCCAGGAGAGTTATGTGGATTTTTCTTTTACCCCTGGCAGTCTGACAACGAACAGCCCTAAGAAATTTGTCCCGTTCCCCATATCGAACCAGAATCCTAATTCGCCCTTGGCAACTGTGGAGATCGCCCGCTGTCAGTCAATACGAAATAATTATCTCGTCAGCCCTATTAAGAAGTCGGGAATGTTGCAAGGGACACAGCTCAGCGGTGGTAGCATTTAGGTCAGCAGTGGTAGAGAATTCCCCTGAAAAGTTCAGCGGTGGTTGGGAAATATAAAGAAATCACGCTAGCTCTACCACCGCTGACCTAAATCCTACCACCGAGCTGTAAGTGCGACCTGTGAGTGCAAATGGCGTCGATAACGCAGAAAAACATGCCACCGAATGAACCAGATCGGCCGGAGACTCAACGCGGTATGTTCTTCAGATATGAATCATGATATGTCTCGTACTCCGTCTATAGCTTTTCTATCCGCTTCTTCTATCCAGAAGATAATAATCGTCTCGGAAACAATGCCGCTCGTACCGGCGATCCGAGAAGTGAAGACCTGCAGTGACACATTTTATGAACATGTAACATGAGACTACTGATGGTGTCCTCTGCACGTGCGGTCAAGGCATAATCGAACCGGAATTTCTCGGTGTTTCCTATCACAGCGACTGTATCACTATTCATTTAAGACTGGTAGCGTACTGTATCTCCTTGTGCGACGATGGTTCTCTCTCTCTGCTGTCAGGGGTTCACGGGAGAAATATGAACCTCTTCGGGGTGCCTTTAGGGCTTCCTTCTAGTATCTGTGAGTTCCGAGTCGGCATCTTGTCTGTTCCTAGATCCGTGGCATCTCCCAAATCCGGGTTGTTGGTCGATGTGACGCTGCCTCAGCCCTAATGTCAGAAAGGTCCATGACTCCACTTCATTTATGCAGATCTTTCCATCCATGATTTAGCCGTGCGGGGGGTCAAAGACCTCGAACCAACTGTTCATCTGATCGGGGAAAGGCCGACTGTGTGAGTAATGAAGCGGGGCTCAAGTGCATAAATATTTAGGATCTTTGCTACTTGACTTCGCCTCCTTTTCAACCCACCAGCCTGATCATCATGGGTGTCAACAGCGACGGTAACGTCCATGACCCCGAACGGCGTGAAAGCAAGCCCTCACAAGGAGATCCTTCGCGGTCCGTCCGGGACCTGTTCCGTCTAGAAGGGCGTACGATCGTTAGTAAGCGCTCGGCATAATTTGTGAGAGGAACCAAATACTGATGTGCGATTTCCTGGTCTAGTAACCGGCGCCCATGGGTTCCTGGGGACGACGCTCGCCATGGCCATCTTAGAAAGTGGTGGAGATGTGGTGTGTCTTGATCTCCCAGAGAGTCCTACTGCGGAAAACTGGCGTGGGTTTACCAGTCTATCACAACGCTATATTCAAACTAATCAACACACCAGAGGACGTCGAGACCGCAGCGGAAACGCATGGTGGTCGGCTATCATACTGGTCTCTGGATGTCACCAGTGAAACTATGGTGGCAGAAGGATTCGCGAAGTTCATGCCGACGCTGCGCTTTCCTCTCCGCGGACTGGTTGTTTGTGCTGGAATATCACGAAATGGTCCCGCCATCGAGTTTCCAATCTCAACGATTCGCCACATGCTGGATGTTAATGTCAGCGGGGCGTTTCTGGCGGCCCAAGCAGCTGCTCGCGAAATGAGGAAGTCGGATGTCAGCGGTAGCATTGTGTTGGTCGCGAGTATGAGCGGTTACGTGTCGAACAAGGTATTCTACCCACTGGAATTGGGGACATCGTTGCCCAATGCTCTTCGGTAACTGACCGGACCGGACAGGGCGTCGATACGGCCGGATATAATGCATCCAAAGCGGCAGTTCAACAACTCGCTCGCTCGCTCGCAGCCGAATGGGGGTCTCGAAAGGGTATGCCCTTAATCCGAGTGAACTCTCTCTCCCCGGGCTATATTCGCACAGCCGCAACGGCGGAAGCTCTCCAGAGGCCTGGAATAGAAGCTCAATGGGTTGGAGATAATATGTTGTACCGGTTAAGCACACCGGACGAATTTCGAGCCCCGGTCCTGTTTATGTTGGGCGATGGAAGTAGCTTCATGACTGGCTCTGATCTGCGAGTGGATGGTGGGCATTGTGCATGGTAGGCTATTTATGTCCCTGAAACAGACCATTTGAATGGAAGCGTCTGTTTAAACATCCGCTCAGAAGATGAATCACCTTCCATAGTATCTTTGGTGCGGGAGTGTGGTTGTTATCGTGGATGGAGAAAAAGGATCAGCATGGTGCTGGTCCTCTTGATAAATCAGTTGGAACAACGGAGTTCTGGGCAAAGAAATGTCGAAACCAAGTCTCGTGTTCCATGAGTGCTTTGAGGGTGAATTATAGGTAATGAAGGGCTATTTATGGCACTCGGGAAGACTCTAGCGGTTTATGTATGTATGTACATACAGTACATGGCGAGACGATATGAATATCTGGCAGATGGCTAGGTACTCTGGCATTCTCACGATGAGGGTTAGGGCACGGGTGTCAGATAGAGAACAATGTGGGGGAGTCTTGACTCTTGACATTCAAGGGAGTTAACAAAGACATGGAGTGATCGCTTGATCCTATACGGAAATACGGAGGACACCCTTGCAGAAGATCTACAAAAACCGCGGAATACAAAGAAGAAGGAGAGCCTCAGATTGGAACTTGGCAAATCCCCTGAATTGGAATGAATTTCTAGGCACTGAACGCTAGCCGTACTTTTGGCGCCCCCTTTACACCACGTGCCACGGACACCTTTTATACTATTATCCCCTTGACATCAATTGATACACGCAAAGATATCAAACTATCCCATAGATCTATATTTATATGCAATTCACACCATGAGGAAGGCTAGTCCGTACATCTTGTACAGGAAAACACGCCGGCTGCGATCAGCCCTTGCCTTGGTCATCGTGGCCTGGACCTTAGCGGAGGTGCTCCTGATCAAATATACCCTGGTGCAGCAGGCAAGTTCCGAGTCTAGAGCTCTCGGAAGCGAAAGAATATACATCACCGGTCTTCACTGGAACAGCGAGAAGATCCTACGGGAGGCATGGATCCCAGCCGTAGTAGACCTGGCCATGGCGATCGGACGCGAGAACGTCTTTGTCAGTGTACAAGAAAGTGGCAGCTGGGACGATACCAAGGGCGCCTTGCGTCTGTTGGATCAACAACTCGCCGAATATGACATTCCACGGAGAATCATTCTAGATGAAACAACCCATCGGGACGAGATCAGCAAGCCCCCGACCGGTCAGGGATGGATTCAGACGCCGATCGGTCAGACCGAGTTGCGTCGCATCCCGTACCTGGCCCATTTACGGAATCTGGTGATGCAGCCGCTGTATGAACAGCAGAGGGAGGGTGTGATCTATGATAAGATCTTGTTTCTGAATGATGTGGTCTTCACCGTGAGCCCTTGGTCACCAGAATTGATACGATGTGCATACTAACCTAAATCCCCAGACTCGCGATATTCGCAGATTACTCTCCACCCGGGGAGGTGAGTACGCAGCAACCTGTTCGCTCGACTTCTCCAAACCACCCAACTTCTACGACACGTTCGCCCTCCGAGATGCCGACGGCCACGATATGCTCATGCAATCCTGGCCCTACTTCCGGTCTCGCGCGTCTCGTCACGCCCTGAAGCGGAGCCAGCCCGTTCCGGTCGCCAGTTGCTGGAACGGCGTAGGTCAGTTAACTCCTACCATCGCCCACACTGCACACAAGAAAACACAAATTAACAATCAAAACCAGTGGCAATGGACGCATCCCCCTTCTACCGAACCCCACCGTTGAAGTTCCGCGGTATCTCCGACAGTCTGGCCAAGTCCCACTTGGAAGGATCCGAATGCTGTCTGATTCACGCCGATAATCCCCTGTCTCGAGACAAGGGTGTCTGGCTCAATCCGACCGTGCGTGTCGGGTACAATGCCCCAGCCTATGCGGCGGTGAATTCGGAAGATAATTCGTGGCTTTCGACCATATCTATCATCAGCGGGTTGTGGGAAAATCGACTCTTGAGGTGGTGGACCACGCCGTGGCTGAAGGAAAGTATAGTCTGGACGCGGGTGTCACAGTGGGAAAAGCAAGATTCCGAACACCGGGAAAATGGGCCTTTTTGTCTTGTTAATGAGATGCAAGTACTGGTTGAGAATGGGTGGGCTCATCGGTAGGTTGAGAATAATGTATCATTGCACATTGATATTACCCACCAACGCATCCCCTATATTATCCCAAAACCTATCAGACGCTGAAAAGAAAGCGATACACACCCTGTGATACTATTCTCCTACACATGAACCCCAGAAAGTTGTGTTTTCGATTACATTACCACATAAGTCACACTATATAACATCCAAGATCGGGCCCATCCCATCAACCAACTCCCCATGCAACATCCCAGAAAAACAATGAACCATGTCCCATCTCCCATTCTGACTCATGCCAAATCGACCGCCTAATCAAAGCCAAACGACAGTTTTGTACATGGTGGTATGAAAGCGCTTATTTGGTGACGACGACGGTCTTGATGCCATTGTTCGCGACACTGGCGTCAACGTCCCTCTCGGCGAGGGCGGGGAAATCACAGTCAGACTGACCACCGCAGCAGGAGCGGAAGGCAGAGAGACGCTGGGAGATGGAGCCGGCGGCGCAATCGTTTCCGTTCCTGAAAACACCCCCGAGCTGGCCACAGCAGCTCTGGGTCCTCGCGATGTCAACGTTGCCGCCGGAGAAGCACTTGCAGGCCAGAGTGGGCGTGAAGAGGGCAGTGCTAGCGGCGAGGAAAGTGAAAAGCTTCATGTTGATAACGCTAGTGGAATGAAGTGCTCCAAGTGATTTGATTCTTTTGGGAGAGACGAAAAAAAGTAAAGGGGACGGCGATACGACGGCGGATTTTATACTCTCTTTTTGAGCTGGAGATCTTGGGCATTCGATGATGGGAATCAGTTCGTATGACAACGTTCCCGACCTATCTCGTTAGACAGCTGTTGACTCCTACGGTCTGGACACCATGGCGTTGGTCTCGACAGGCTTCGTATATGAGATGCCGAATCCTCCGGGATTGGCTGGTTGGAGATGCCGGAGTTGGTACACGAACGAGCCATTCGCATTGCGAGTTGGTCCTTCACGACAGCAGGATAGGTATTGGATTTTCATCGTTGTACTTTCATCTCCACTGCTTGCCAGCATCTCTTTACATACTACCCGTTTTATATGAATTAGCTTTGTATGTGATGTCGGCGAGTCGAACTCATTTGATACTGATATTGAGACGCTTCTCTACACATGCGTAGCAACTGCTATTGGTGCCGTTCATAAGAACGAAGCATGATGCTCGGAGAGGCTGATCAGCCCCTTGAGCTTATCTAGACCATTTCGTGATTCAGGGACGGTGAGCCTTACGTCACTGCGTGAGGAAAAGGAAAGAGTGCAATGGCCCAGGCCGTCACAACGAAGGAAAGGATAGATTTTTAAAGCCCTGGGTCTTCAAGAGCAGCCGCTGATGCCATTTCCATGGATAAGGGTAGTGGTACTCGGCATCCACGGCAAGGATACCGGTGGTCGGACCAGCCGATGGGAGGTTGTTCTGTTTCCTATTCTATTCAACATCGGTCCAAGTGGAGGATGATATGGCAGTTCTGGTTGTTGGAATACGAGACTGGCCTATCCCTGATTCCAGGTTGTTTGTTAGCGGTACAGGCGAGAAAGGACGTTTGGGGGCAGGGGATACGAGGAAGGAAGAATAGTAAGTAAACAACAGCAAGATTGTAGAGCAGCAATGAACAGGTTGCCGTGCAGCAAGAGCACAGGCAATGTCTGAGGTTAGGGCAAAAACACAGAAACGGAAATTGAGATGCAAAAAGATGTTGACGAGAGTGGGATTTGAACCCACGCCCCTTTCGAGACTGGAACCTTACTCCAGCGCCTTGGACCGCTCGGCCATCTCGCCTTTGGTTGAGATAGGGTTACAATCTTTGACATTATAAGTGACAGCTACATAAATAGCCCCCATTTCAACATCTCAAAAGTGAAGACATCTCAGTCTCGAGACAAAAATGTATGTATGTAGAGTACTACTGGTATCCGTGATATGTTATACGAATGTAGGAGTAAATTCATATCGCATGGCACCATTTAGCGCGTGCACTTGTTTTTGATGCCCTGTTTTCATGTGGAGAATTCATTTATATTAGTACGTAGTTAGGGCAAGTTGACGCTGTACGGAGTACAACCTCGCAGAAGAACTCCGCCTCGGCGCTTAATTTCCCTGATAAATTTGTCCGGATGGCGCTTCAACTTGAATTCTTCTTGTAATGTTCCCTCTAACATAGAATTGGGAGAAAAGGATCCAACAGATCAATATCATGGAGCGCACTGGTCGCCCTCCACATCGAGACGGTGACGCTGGGAGAAACCAGAGCCTGGCGAATAGCGAAGAAAATGAGCGACAGGACCCAGAACATGAGTTATCACCGTCCTCCAGCACCAGCACTCGGACGGTCCAACAGAAACCACCATCCCGATGGCAAGCACTGTCTCTGGATACATGGTTTTGGGAGGTCTTTTCAGTGGTCTTCAGCGTTCTCTGTTTCATCACTATATTCGTCATTCTGTTGGTCTATAACCAGAGACCATCCCCTATGCTTCCTCATGGTCTCACCCTCAACACGATTGTGTCGGTCCTGGCAACGGGGACCAAATCATCAATGATATTTGTCACGAGTGCGGCGATTGGACAGCTGAAATGGATTTGGTTTCGAAAGCAAAACAGACTCGATCAGATGCAGTCATTCGATAATGCCAGTCGGGGCCCTCTGGGGTCGATTACGATATTATTCCAACATAAGGCATGCTCGCTGGTGTCCTTGGGGGCACTGATCACCATATTGGCTCTTGCATTCGACCCTTTTATGCAGCAACTCCTGAGCTATCGCATTCGGGAAATTACCAGTCCCCATGATTCGGCTACGGTGAAGCGGAATCTCCATTACAGATTGGCGCTGCCAGACCTGAATGTGACGAAGGCCCTGAATGCTGGAATTTGGACAGATAACTTTCACATAACACCAACTTGTCCATCCGGAAACTGCACTTGGCCAACCTTCCCGTCGGTGGAGTTCTGTAGTAAATGTGAGGATATCACATCGACTACCCAACTGGTTGGCTGTAGGGATGGCATCTATCCCCCAAATATGACAGCCACAGCTGCAACAAACTGCATCATATTCCCGAAGGATGGTTATAACCTCAGCATTCCTATCATTGCGCAAGGGCTTTCCCAGGGCCAATTCCTCGTCAATGTTCCCAAGGACACGATATGGATGATCGATCATCTGTCGAGGGTGGACCCCAACCGGACCACGCATAATGGCGTTGAATACCCTGTGTTTACCCTGGCGCAGGCAAATTTTGCTTCCACTACTCCTGAAAATCTCCAGTCCCATCTGAAGGACGGTCTCCAGCTTAGCAAAGTTACGGCATGCAGCATTCTCTTCTGCGTCAAGGAATACAACATATCCGTTTCAGCCGGCACTCCATCAATCAATGTCGTTTCAGAGGACTATGGAAAGATGGTACCCTACCAAATCGGGGACGTTCTGCATTGGGCCTGGGGATATGGTGATCGTTCCCCCATCCAATACACACTGCCTCCTAGCAGCAACTCCGACCTCCCCGTCCAAGATGCCCTCCCATGGACTAATCTCCAAACAAGCATATTGACCGGCAACACCTTCCAGACGTGGGAGTACACGCAGAAAAACGGCGACCAGGTCAACGGACTACCCTGGAGACTGGTGAATGGTCAGTTTTCACAGACCGAGCATGACTCTACTGAGAATTTCCCGGCTATCCTAAATTTCACTTTGCAGACAGTGGTCCATAACGTTGCTGCTTCCTTAAGCGAATATGGCCGTGGGAAAAGCAGTAGCACCGTCAGCGGGAATGTGTCTGTCAGTCAGGTTTACGTTTCCGTGACATGGCCCTGGCTTGCACTACCGGTCATTGTCCTAGTCTTAACCATCATCTTTTTGATCGTGACGGTCCTGGTCAATAGGGGGCAGGACCAGGGATTATGGAAAACATCCATTCTTCCTGTGCTATACCATGGACTCGACGATGATCTCTTGTCTGACGGTGACGAATATACGACGGTCAGCCGGATGGATGATGCCGCACGTTCATCTACGGTGAAGCTTCAGGCTTCGGACTCGAAGAGGCGTCGAATGCTTTCTTAAATCGTCTTGTGTTTTGTCTGGTGCTCACTCCTTTATCCTCGCATATATAGACTTTATAGACACCAGGCTATGGCAATGTGCTGAGCAGAGGGACTGGATATGAGAGCCATGATAATCTGGAGTTAGACTACAGAAAAGATCCAATTGCAAGGAGGTGCGCGATGTCTATATTACCGGTATAATGCGGATGTCGCCGAGCTTGAAGAGGTGGTTTTACCAATTTAACAACATCGGCCTGGAGGCACCCATTGAATTCACAATCTTCAGATAAGGGCCACTTAACCGGCAGATAATTGATCGGGGCAGGGAAGGAAAGAATTATGCTCTATTGTTCAATTCAGGCGAGTGATGGTGAAATCGAGTTGCATATTGAGCAATATGGCGTATTACCTAGTTGGAAAGCGAAAATATACAAGTCCGCGGTGCTGAGTTAGGGCAACATTCGCCACGGGACTGGAAGATTAAAACTTTACTAGTAATCTAGAAAGTATGATAACCTAAAAACCTCTAAAACCTCTAAAACCTCTAGTGGGGGAAGGAATAGTGGAAATACAGCAAATTAGTATAGGGTCATAATGTCAAATAAATCGACCAAATCCCAACCAAAGGCGAGATGGCCGAGCGGTCCAAGGCGCTGGAGTAAGGTTCCAGTCTCGAAAGGGGCGTGGGTTCAAATCCCACTCTCGTCAGCATCTTTTTGACCTTTTTGATGTCTTCCCACTATCATACTTGTTGATTACCAGACGAGCCAAAGGACAGGCGGTCTGATTTCATGATTTAAACCCATATCCTACCTTGAACCCCTATTTCTCTCCATCATGCGTGTGGAAGAGATCTCCTTCGCAAGCCTCGGATTGGTGGTCCTCGACGAGATCCGCTTTCCCAACGGGAACCTATTGACTGATGTTCTGGGTGGCTCTGGAGCTTACGGTTGGTTTCTGATTTTGGTTCTGAAAATAGTCGAATATACAGATCATTGGATTAAGCTGACATGCCCCTCATAGCCACACTCGGTGCTCGACTGTTCCTTCCCCATCAGCTAAGTCGTTCCATAAGCTGGATGATTCATGTTGGAAATGACTTTCCACAATCCATAGAAGAGCGTCTGGAAAGCTGGGGTGTGGCATTGAAGATAGAAAGGGAATCAGGGAAGCCATCCACCAGGGGTTTACTAGAGTACAAAGATACTATATTTGGACGTGCGAAATGCCCCCCCTCGTCATTGACTCAAATTCTATATCGGGGTTCCATTTGTCTTCCAGAAATACGGACTAACTTGTCCCCCAGCCAAGGAATTCAAGTACACGACACCAGTCCTTGCAATCGACAATGACAGCTTGAAAAACACCTCGCTTCTAGAATCAAAAGTATATCACTATCTCGAAACTCCCCAAAACATCACGACCCGTCTCGCCGGTCTTCTGGCTCTAAGAAAACAGACAGGCAGGCTAGAACGCCCTCTCATAATCTGGGAACCTGCTCCGCTCTCATGTAAGCCTGAGAACCTACGGGCATGTCTAGACGCCACCCCTACGGTCGACGTGTTTTCGCCGAACCACCTAGAACTAGCCGCACTCTTCGGGGAATCACCATCAGCGACCGCAGACAAGCGTAAGATCGAGTCTCTGGCGCTCAAATTCTTGGAAAACGGCGTGGGCCCGGACGGAACCGGCGCAGTTGTGGTCCGGGCAAGTGAGCATGGTTGTCTTATCATAGCACGCAATATCTCTCCCGTATGGCTCCCCCCGTTTTATCAGTCTGAAGCAGGAGAAAGGCAGGATAAGGTGGTTGATCCGACGGGCGCTGGTAATGCGTTCCTTGGAGCGTTTGCCGTCGGGTACCTCAAGACGGCAAATCTCGTTGAAGCGGGCTGTTATGGCTCTGTTGGGGCATCATTTGCGATAGAACAGGTAGGAATGCCGGAGAAGAGCAACGACGAAAGGGGAGAGCTGTGGAATGGGGTCGACGTCTTTTCGAGACTACAGGAATATCAGAGAACCAGTGGGATGCTATAGTAATCGACGGGGCAGGAAACCTCTTCCAGGGATTCCTTGAAAGGAATTGACCCCATATAGTATGTAATCTCAGTTTCTGGTTCCAATTCATTCCCCCGAAAGATAGACCCGGCACTTTTTTTTAAGGAACAGGTCTGTCCTCCACGCCATGTACTTTACCCGAATCTCCGGGAAGGGTTTTGGTCAGCTGCCTCTAGAGTCAAGCTGCAAGATGGCAAGTTAAAAATGTGGAACTAGCGAAATATCGAATCTACGAAAGTCACAGGCCAAAGAATAATATCCGCACAGATATTGCAGATGATAATCTTTCCTCCCATCTCTGTTCCAGCAGTATGCACAACACTGCACCTATTATCATACTAGCTATAGATATATGTCTTTATTCGCTTGGTTTCCGCCACAAAACGGAGCATAAATGTCAATGGGCAAGATATAAAATCCCAAGTCGGGCTATGGGGATAACAGTCTTATATTGCGAGCCCTGAGAAATATGCGCCAAAGACTCAGATATACTAGCTACAACTACTACTGAAAATTGAATCAAGCGGATCATAAAGAATGACGAAGCAGGAAATTCAGAGCTGGATCTCAGTTGTGAAGTCCTTGGTGATGCTTGATAGATAGTATAACCCAAGCATGGTTTACTTCATTACGCGACGACAGCGGTTCTCTATGGTGACCACAAAACAGACTTTTGAGATACACGTTTGGACGGCCACTGGAGGCCCGGGGAGAGGATAGATCAGAACTGGATGAGAAAAGGATCGAGTCTCTGTCTTTCTGGGGTGAAAGAAAAAGGTAAAAAAAGATGTTGACGAGAGTGGGATTTGAACCCACGCCCCTTTCGAGACTGGAACCTTACTCCAGCGCCTTGGACCGCTCGGCCATCTCGCCTATTAGTTGAGATAGAGTTCTCAAAAATGCTTCATAATCCAGTGTGCAATCAAGAGGTCTATCTACCTCCTCAAGCCCCTGTATTATCTTCAACTACCACTTTAGCAGGGACCCTTAGCTATCGCCCTTCTAACCATCTGACTAACCCGGTCTATTCCTCTGTGGACAAGAAATGAGAGCTTTGGAATTCCCGTGCTCACAAGTCATTTCCCCTGCCCCCAACCATCGACACGATCAGGCAGCTTGAGAAGCTATAGGCTTGTCAGCCGTTGCTGAATTATAAAGCCTACTGAATCCCTTGGGATCGTCGAAGGCTTGTATATAGCACTTTGAGAACTGGGTTTTTTGTACTACTGATGTCTTATGTTAATTGAAGCCTGCCTAGATTCAGGTTGTTCCGGGTCTCCGTGATCATTGCTGGTTGGAGTATCCCATGATGTAGGTTATCTATGGCGATGGCGTTCGCGTTTCGTGTGCGAATGTATGTACATACCATGGTGTTGATTCAGGGAGTCGGTATGGTGGTTCTGACGGAATAGGGTATCTCGTCAAATTGTGATACTGGGGTGGATAAGCAGACGGTTTCAGGCAGACCTGTATATATAAGTTTGTTCATACGACAAAGTGCATGCGGTGGAGTCGTCCTTTTACCCGTGTGTTCGACGTCTACTAGTATCTTATTCTATAGAACAGCGCAGCTCCTCTGTCTGCCCTTCCCCTAGTATTTTACCGATTCCCGGCATAGTACGAGCCCTCCCATAACTTTGGCTCGTCACGGTTCTAGGTATAGTAGGATATGGGTGCGTACCTGGTGTTGGTTGGTACAGAAGTCATATGGACGCCCAGTGATCTTGTACTAATACAGAACATGGATGATAAATCAAGTCACTGTCATGGTGATGACTCCGGTTGTTTGAGTCCAAGCTAAGCTATGAAAGAAATGGGACTCAGTATATATATACTCCGTACACCAGCACTGGACACAAAAATATCAGAGAGCGTCACGACCATGATTATCCACATGATATCAAGATGGTTCGTATACAATATATCGCATTAGAACTTAGTAATAGTGGTGAACAATATCAATGCAAATACTGTACAGTTGTTGTGTTATTTTGCTGAACCAGAGGATGTGGTACTTTGTATGTCCTTGATTGAATCGTTTAGCCAGTAAATTTGGGAAATGTAGCACATTTTGAAGACAAATTTTCAACCAACGGCGAGATGGCCGAGCGGTCCAAGGCGCTGGAGTAAGGTTCCAGTCTCGAAAGGGGCGTGGGTTCAAATCCCACTCTCGTCAACATCTTTTTGTCTTTCAGTAGTTATTCCAGGGTCTTTTCTGTCTTGTTTTTGAGCCCTGTTTTTGAAAGACAAAGACACATAATATCAATCCCTACCTGGATTAATACCTAATAATAGTAGATCTGCGCCATGCTGAGTCAGCCATCATAGTGGGGGTGAGTCATCCTTTGCGGGGCATCTCGAATGTTTCTTTGAAAGTGTTGCGAATCTTCCCGCACAACTACTTTGACTTCCAGAATTTCAGCCACTCCCCAGTATTGCCCCGAATACCTTGAGGACCCGAGTTGAAAGAATCCCCACTCGGAATTGAGAGATTCACGTCCTCTGATCGGCCGAAATAAAAAATGACGGAACAAAATAAACCCATCCTCCCAGAAACCGGGAAGCGCAATTTCCTCGTTACTAGCGCTCTGCCATATGTGAACAATGTCCCTCATCTGGGCAATTTGATAGGTTCGACTCTGTCGGCTGATGTCTTTGCCAGATATGGTCGTGGTCGTGGGGCCAACACCCTCTATATCTGTGGTAAGTCTTCGATCCTGCCATCAAATTCCTTCTCCAAACCTCTCTGATGCCAAATTCTCCTGTCCTTTAGGGACCGATGAGTATGGCACGACGTCGGAAGCGAGAGCCATCCAAGAGAACATGTCCACCAAGGACCTTTGCGACAAGTACTATGCACTTCACGCCGAAGTTTACAAATGGTTCAACATCAGCTTTGATATCTTCGGCCGCACAACCACCGAGCTTCAAACCAAGATCACCCAGGACATCTTCCTCAAGCTGCACGAGAACGGCTTTCTGTCGGAGCACGTAACAACACAATTATACTGTGAGGAGCACAAGTCGTTCTTGGCAGACCGTTTCATCCAAGGTGAATGCCCCCACTGCAAGTATAACGATGCCTATGGTGATCAGTGCGACCTCTGCGGTCAGCTCCTGGATCCATTGGATCTCATCAAGCCCCGCTGCAAGCTTGATGGTGCCACCCCCGTGCAGAGGGACACGAAACATATCTTCCTGAAGTTGGATAAATTACAACCCGAGCTCCAGGCATTCTTCGACGAGTCTTCGGCAAAGGGAGGATGGTCGCAAAACGGCAAGGATATCACGTCCTCCTGGTTGAAGAAGGGATTGGAAGAGCGTAGCATTACTAGAGATATTAAGTGGGGCACCCAGGTGCCTCTTCCAGGTTACGAGGAGAAGGTCATCTACTCGTGGTTCGATGCGTGCATTGGTTATGTGTCTATCACCGCCAATTACACCGACCAGTGGGAGAAGTGGTGGCGCAACCCGGATGATGTCGAGCTCTACCAATTCATCGGAAAAGACAACGTTGCATACCATTCCGTCATGTTCCCCGGTACTGAAATCGGCACTCGCGAGAAGTGGCTCAAGGTCCACCACCTCTCCACCACTGAATATTTGACCTATGAGGGTGGTAAGTTCTCGAAGTCTCGCGGCATTGGTGTGTTCGGAGACTCGGCCAAGAAGACTGGCATTCCCGCCGACGTCTGGCGTTACTACCTGCTTTCCCACCGTCCGGAGACCGGCGATAGCGAGTTCAACTGGGACCTCTTCATTAGCTCCAACAACAACATTCTTCTTAAGAACTTGGGCAACCTCGTCAGCCGCGTGGTGAAGTTTGTCAACTCCAAGAACTACGACAACATCGTGCCCGACTATACCGCCTACTCCGAGCCTGCATTTGACGCCTGGAAGAACGAAGTCAATGAATTGCTCACACAGTACATCCAGAACCTGGATGCCGTCAAGATCCGTGCCGCCATCGACACGGTCCTCGCCATCTCTCAGAAGGGTAACCTGTTCCTTCAGACCCACGGCCTTGACAACAAGCTCGCCGAGAATGAACCGGCCAAGTGCGCAGCTGTGATCGGTATCGCACTCAACCTCATCCACCTCCTTTCCGCTCTCCTCCAACCCTACATGCCCGAAACCGCCGCCAGCATCAACGAGATCCTCCGCACCCAAGCTATCCTGATCCCCGACCGCTGGAACGCGGATACCATCAAGCCCAGCCACGAGATTGGCAAGGCCAAGTTCCTGTTCAGCATCATCAAGCCGGAGAAGGCCAACGAGTGGCGTGACATGTTCGGTGACGAGGAAGCCAAGAAGGTCAAGGAGGAAGAAGCCAAGAAGAAGGCTGCCAAGAAGGCCGAAAAGTTGGCCAAGAAGGAGAAGAAGAAGGAGCAGAAGGAGAAGGAGGCTGCCTCCACCGACGGAGTCTCGGAGATCTCCCGTTCCACGGATAACCTGAACATCCAGCAGTAGACCCATCACCATCTCGGTCACCGCGCGCCATTTTATGTCAGACGATGTCGCCGCTGTCCGTCTAGAGTTGCCACCAATGAAGTGGTAAACATGAATTGATATGATCACTTAGAGCCTACATATTCGGAAGGGGTGTAACAAGCCTGTTCTGTTTTGATTTATCCATTTTTTTTGTCGGAGTTTTTCTTCCGGAGGCCAGAGACTTCAACTTCCTAAAACATGTAGTTAGAATCTAGAGATGATACCAGAGGCCAATGGCATACGATCTATCACTCAAGCTAATGCAGTCTTGGAGGAATTACCACTGTGATGCTTCGATGTAGACATTGGAAAGAACAAACGACAACTGGTTGCAAGAAGGGGAAGAGAAAAAAAAGAGCCCCCCAGTCTGGTACGATCCGGAAGAGAGAAAGCAAAAAGATATGGGACGAGCCGGGATCGAACCGACGACCTCCTGATCACCTGGAAGGTGCTTGTGATGAAGTTGAAACTTCAGTCAGACGCGCTCCCAACTGCGCCATCGTCCCAATTGATGAATAAAGAGCAGTTATTATCGATTAATGATTAGTCTATTGACCCAGCGCTGACCTTTATGCAAGTCCAATGAAAAGGCTATTTCAACCTCACTCTATGAAATCTTGTGTACACCCAAGTAGACCCCATGGAACATTCCACTGGATTTGCTGTGAAGAGATATGATTGGACTCGCAGGAGAGTCCGTAACCCCTCTGAGGTCCACATCGCTGCATCTATGATGCTACAGCTGACTGAATCCATTGCGAAACAAGTACTGTAGTAGCAATTCATCCACTGGTTATAGATGTATGTACATGCTGTACAAATCACCACTACTGCACTATCACCTTGACCATATCCATAGACACCTCACCAAACGAAATATACTGTAGTTACCACCTAAACATACAGAGTACTCCGTATAATGCAGTGGTCGAAAATACATACTCCGTACTAAATTACGGAGTAGTGCCAGCCCACTTAGTGCGGGCGCGGTGAATCCCGTTTCCTTATGTACCGTATAGCCCGTGCTTAACCAAGAATTCTACCTATTTTAATACTCCGTCCCCCTCTAAATCCCAAACCACTCAAGACCGTGTTCTAGGGAGAAAATGACTGCACCATTGAGATTGCTGAGGATGTCACTTCGCGGATTTTTCAAAACCAGTCCGTGTCAAACACCCACAACCCCTGTGAAGGTTCTACCGTCTGCAGAATTGATTGAAGAAGAGCGCACGCCTCATTATAACCCGAAGCATTTCTACCCTGTTCGCCTCTACGAGGTTCTCAACGAGAGATACCAGATCACCGCCAAACTGGGCTGGGGGACCAGCTCAACTGTCTGGCTGGCTCGCGACCTACATCAGTACGTCGAAAGCTGTCCGTTATGGTTGCCGTCTAACGGATTAGATGGCGTTGGCGCCCGACACGCTACGTCGCAGTCAAAATCAAAGCGAACAATTACGCCACCACAGAAGACGCCGAAAGGGATCTACGCCTGACAGAGCATATTAGTCGCGCGAATCCGGGACATCTCGGCCACAACTTCGTCAGCACGTTGCTCGATTCCTTTAACTTGTCTGGTCCGGATGGCACTCATGTCTGCATGGTGTTCCGTCCGCTCTGTGAGCCGCTGTGGATGTTGCAGCGGCGATTCCAGGGGAATGTACTTCCGTTGGATGTAGTCAAACCTGTTACAAAAATGATCCTGGAAGGTCTTCGCTATCTGCACGTCCAATGCCACATCATTCATACAGGTATGTGCTTTGCGCCGTGGGCTCAAATAAAAGCGGAAAAGACCCGTCCGACTAAATCGATCGACAAGATCTGAAGTCCGACAATATTCTCTTGTCTCTCGGAGACCAGTCCGTACTCGATACCGTAGCGCAGGATGAGATGAATGACCCGCTGCCTCAAAAACAGCTGGAAGACCGAACAATCTATCTGTCGAGAAACCACTTTGGCGTGGAGGCGGAGAAGTTGGGAAGACCAGTCATTACGGATTTCGGGCTGGCGGTCGATGGATCTCGGATCCATCGTCATCCTATTCAACCGGACGACTACCGAGCTCCAGAAGTTATCATTGGAGCGGGGTGGAGCTACAGTGTCGATATCTGGAACCTAGGTGTCTTGGTATGGCTAATGACCTTCTTGCCCAGAAACTGATCCCAATCAACTAATAACGGACCAGATTCTGGATTTGGTACAGGGAAGTGGACCCTTCGATCGGCCTCAATCTGAGGCTTCCACCTTCTCGGATGAGAAACATTTGGCCCGCATCATATCGATACTTGGGCCGCCGCCGGTGGATATGCTGCGGCAGGCCAGGAACGGTTCTCGATATTTTGACGCCGAAGGTATCGATCGTTTCATGTTGTCGTTATTGGAGTGCTTCTAATCTTGAGACAGGGAAATTCAAGTACCCAGAATTTATCCCCCAGAGTGGAGGACTAGATACCATCCTTTCCGACATCGACGGCTGTGATAAACTGGCGTTTCTTAATTTTATATCGCGGATGCTGCGGTGGCGACCGGATGATCGAGACCGCGTGGAAGCTTTACTCTCGGATCCTTGGTTTCAAGAAGAGGATGAAAGATGAATGTAGATTCAGTAACTGGTACCCGGGAAATGGTCTCATAGTCCATTGACGCAGCCTCACCGTTCTCAACGGACCAAGGATTGATGTCATGTTCTCAGCCTTTGCTTCGTAAAGAGTTGGAGTAACTCAATAATCAGTTTGTATAGGCCTAGCAACAAGATGAGCATAAGTAAAGTAGAACAAAGGAGATACGCCTACTTGTACATACCATAATCCGGTCTTATCAATTTGGAAGTACAGTTATTCATCGGGGGTATCATGTATCAACGAAGAGAAAATAAGCCAAATGAAACAAGATCAAGCATCCTCGTCGCCTTCTCCAATAGACACCTTCTTCAAAGACAAATCCCTCTTCAATTCCTGAATGCGCTTGGCAAGCTTGTTCTTCAAAATCAGGTTCTGCATCTTCTCCCATTTAGCAGTTTCCGTGCGGATCAGCACTTCGAGCTCGGCAATTTCTTCACGCTGCTGTTGCATCTGGCGCTGCCGTTCCAGTTGCTCGTCATCCAGATCGTCTTCAGGTACACCACGTTCCTCTCCATCCGATTCCTCACTCTCGTCGCCCGATGATTCTGCTGCCGGTGTGGACGGTTTCGTCGCTGTCGGCGTGCCGGCCTGATATACTCCACTGTCAACGGGAGCCGCAGCCCCGGGGGGAGGAGCTTCCTTATCGTCAGCAGCCAAAGCAGCCTCCATCTCAGCCACCAGGGTGTCCTCGAAGTCTTCAAAACCACCGGGACCATCGTCCATTCCTTCATCCCATTCGCCTTCAGCATCCTGCTCGTCATCGTACTCATCGTATTCTCCACTCTGTACGAGCCCTTCGGCCCTGTTGAGCGACGCACTATCGACTAACTCGTAACGAGGGATGCCCACGGCGGCTTCATCTTGCGCAATCAGATCCTCAACAGCCTTCTCCACCTGTTCGATCGTCCGAGTGCTGACCCGCTCACGGAATCGCCGCCTACGAACCCACCGCAAAGGCGGCGTCACACCATGAGGGTACTGCAGGGTTTTGTCATCAGAACGTTCGATCTCAGGCGGGAGCGGATATTCCATCGCTTCTTTCTCGTGCGCAACCGGACCCAGCAACAACAGCATCTGACAGATATCCCCGGACTTGTACCATCCACGGCGATCCCAGCTCTTCATCCCTTCTATAATACATGGTAAATCCACCAACGCGGCAGCAAATTGCTTGTCTCGAACTCGGAAGACCGCCCGTCGTCCCTCACGGGAGAGCGGCTTAAAAGAGAACTCCGAGCGATCAAAGCGCCTCTCAGCGATGGCGCGTCGTAGATATTCACATTCTTCCCCCGGTAGCATGCGTAAGATGAACTGTTCTTCGATCGACGGGTCCATTTCCGTATCCGATGCTTCAGAGTCATATCCGACACCGACCGGCCGGTTCGGAACCAGCCCTTTGTTCTTGATCCGAATCGACTGCACACCGGGCTTCTTGGAGGGGTTCAACTTCAGACGCTTGGGTCCGGTCTGTGGTCCTGGCGCGACCTGGGCCGCAGCCGGCTCGCTGACCGCGGGTTCATCGGCTGGTCGTTTTTTGGAAGGCTTTTTCTTCTTTGGCTTCTCTGGCTCCCCTTCGGTAGTTGGTTTTCGCGCGATCTTCAGCGTCAGTTTGCGTTGGGGAGTTTCTGATGGTGGCGGAGGAGCAGGTCTCTGACGCGGTTCCTCTGGCGCCTTTTTCTTGCCAAAGGTAAGCTTCAGCGACGGACGCCCCTCGGACATGGTGGGCGGTTCGTAGAGACAAATACTGAAACGAAGGACTTGACCCCCTAGTTCGCGGGGGGGAAGGTGAGACGAACGTAAGTGTATAACTGCTGAGAGAAGATGAGGATCTGAGTTGGTGTTCGAGTATTGCGTCTCGTGATGAGTAACAGTACGATACAAGGCAGAATTCGACTCTTCCGCCTTTCTTTCACTCGAGAAAAACAACTCCGTCTTTATACTTAACCTGCTATGTTAATTCCCTCGTCCTCATAATCCGACCAGAATTTTTTCTCTTCAAGCAAAGCCACCGACTCTCAACACCAAATTACATACGCCACCCCGAGAAACCCGTCAATTTCCAGTGGATGAATCACTATGTCAGGGCCAAATCTACACAACGCTCTTCTCCGGCCACCCATTATCCAAATCCTCCGCGCAGCCGGCTTCCACGCAACGCGGCCTTCAGTTCTAGACACCATCGCCGATCTCACAGCCCGCTACATGATGATCTTAGCCTCATCCGCAACCACGCATGCCGCGAACGCCCATCCAAACAACCCCATCCCGACCCTGGAAGATATCTACCAAGCCTTGCAAGACGCGGGCGCACTACGGCCACAACTTCGAGAATGGGAAGAAGAATGGCACGGCCACGAAGATATGCGAGGGCTGGAAGGGTTTCTGGGGTGGTTCACCGGCCCGGGTAATCGGGAGATTCGACGGATTGCGGGATTCCTACCGACCGAGGGCGACGTTGTGGATATGGATTTCCTGGAAAAGGAGGACTATCTGACAGTGTTGAAGAAGAAGCACAGTAAAACGGGAGAGGAGTCAAGGTATGCGGGCACGGTGTTGGGGAAGAGTGCTGAAGAACATCCGATTGTGATTGAAGGTGGTGCGCCCAGTATCCAGGAATGGGGGTCGCAGGTACGATCGCGGGCGCCGTACTTCACTGAGAGTGATTCTTCTGCGGTTAGTAGTGCGCCGAGCAATTTGTCTGATGGGGAGGGGATGGATGTGTGAGGAGATGCAACTTCGGAGAAGACCTTTTCTTTCTTTTCTTTTCTTCTCTTCGATTTTACGTCTGCAACCAATGATGCCAGGGCCACTGTACTGAGGACTCCGTCGGAGTCTCTTTTGCCCCGAAACATCTGCTCACACGACTGACCGGGTAACGGCATGACAAGTGCCAGAAAGTCTGCTAGGCAATACACAGCCGTCCTTGACCAAGAAGACTGTTCGAGTGTCGGCTGCCTCGACGGGGTATCTTTACCACCCATCTGGACAGTCAACACGCCCTCTCCAGCCCCAGTCGTCTCAACATCCAAGTGAGCCTCACAAATCCTCGAGGATAGCGAGTGGCTCGGGGTGTCGACATATACGGTCATGCACTGGGTTTTATTTTTCTGCTAGTCTCGACAAAAGGAGGTTGGGAGCTATTAGCAGAGTGAACGAGTGGGCCATATTGGGATGGAATCCACTCGATTCAGCCATCAATCTATAACTATAAGTATTTATGAGAGAGTCGAAGAAAAAGAATACTATTTGAAACATGAATATCAAAAGACTTAGCCTATGGTTGTAGTTCGCATGCGTTGAAGCGGAGTCTTGGGCCGCTTTAATGAAATAAATCGATTACATGCAACTCGAACCTCCAACTCTTCAACAACAACAACAACAACAACAACTACTACTACTACTACTACTACTTCTACTTCTCCTACTACTACAACATGGTCTACGCATTCGCCCTCCCAACAACATCCCATCTCTGTTTCCAAACCTCCCTCTCCTCCACCACCCACCCTTCTCTTCCCCAAGCAGCTTCAACAGCCCGTCATGCCCTCCGCACAGCCCTCAAGACACACAAACGCCTACCCCGCGCCCAACAAGAAGCCCATCTCACCAACATCCTCACAACACTAACTGACTACCTCCCCTACCTCAGCGCAATTTCCAACGGCCTCAGCGGGAAAACGACCGAAACCAGCGAAGAAATCGAAATCACACTCCACAGCGAACTCGAACCCGAATGGCGCGCCACCCTCACCTCCCCAACCCTCACCCTCAAAGCCAGCCCGACCACGCGAATCCGCGGCCGCGGCCTCGACTACGAGATCGCCTTCGTCCTCACCACTCTCAGCTACGTCTTAAACAACCTCGCCCAGAACACCGTCATCCGCACCCTCTACGCCGCCACCACCCCGACCCCGGAACAACGCACCGTCGCCATCACCACCGCGACGAAACATCTCCTTCACGCCAGCGCCGTGCACACCCTCCTCGCCACATCGCCGTCCTTCGCGCATGTATCCCGCACCGTGGTCTCCGCCTCCCCGGCCGCGGTGCCCGATCTGGACCCGGCGTCGCAGGCGGCGTTAGCGTCACTGGCCTTGGCGGAGGCTACGCTTCTGGCGGTGGTGAAGGATGATTCCTACGTGGCGGCGTGTATCCAGGCTCGGAATCCGAATGATAAGGAGTGGATGGTTCGAGCGCCCGAGATCCCCAAGGTCAGAGCGCATCTGTTTGCCCGGTTGTGTATTCGGGCGGCGGAGTATGCGGAGCAGGCCGAGGCGGGGCTGGGGACTGTTAGGGCGCAGGGGAGAGTTGGGATTGAGGAGGATCTGATCAAGTACGTGCATGTGTTGAGTCGGGTGGCACGAGCGCGGGCGTGTCGGTTTTTTGGAGTGGATGCGGAGTTGGCGGGGAAGATTGGGGAGGGGATTGCGTGGTTGCGGGCTGCAAAGGGGACGCTTGGGGTTCGGGGGGCTATGGGGGAGAAGGAGAATGGGTCGAAGTCGAGGGGGTTTTCGAGGCTGAAGCAGGGATGGATGGACCGGCGAGAGGAGCGACGGATGGAGAAGGATGCGGGGAGTCGGGATCAGATGGAGAAGGGTGAGCTGGGACCGGGGGATAACGCTGGACGAGAGGAGGAGGGACGGGTGATTGAGATGCTGGAGACGAAGTGGGTGAGGATGAACGATACGGTAGGTGAACTATGGATGCGAAGCAGAGGTTCATGTGTTCACTGACAGCGCTAGATCAACACGCAACTGATCCCACCCTCTACCGATCTCATTACAAACCTGCCCTCGGGTCGAGATATCCATTCTCCGCCGGCGCCTTACCGGCTTCCTTCTTTGGATGAGGAGCAACTGATGCGAATGCGTGCACCGCCGGCGGAGGACGAATTCGGAGCTGGCAGCGACCTGGATGAGAGCGACGAGGAACCCACCATAGCAAGAGACACTGCGAGCACGGTCCCTGAACGGACCGATAGTGCCTATTACTGATACCCGGGGAAACGTTCAACGAACATGATCCATAGCTGCCTCTCGTATATCGAACTGCAACGGACCCAATTCAAGTCCAAAATACACATTCCAACAAGAGCAAAAGAAAAGAAAAGAAGACGATACAATTGATCTAAAAAACACAACAACCCTATAAAAGAACAACAGAAAAAGAAAAAAGAAACCATGCCATCCAATGCCACAATGAATTCAATTCATTTCACACACGCCCCCCAAACCCGCAAACTAAGCACTCTTCTCCGACGAGAAATAGTTCTTCTCCTGAAACAAGTAACCCTTAATCTTGCGCTCCTTCAAAAGCTCAAAATACTTCTCTGCAAGACCAAAAAGCATCAGCCGCAATCCAACAGCCCCAAAAACAACCAAACACTACACCCCAGAACCAAAGGCACTAAACCCCCAAACCAAAAAGAACACAAACAGCGTGAAACAAAAACAAAGTAAAAAAAAAAAAAAAAAAAACCTACCTCGCAAAACCCCACACTTCTCCAAATGATTCACACCCTCACGCGCATAACACTTGCCCAATTCCTCCCC
>ML739259.1:0-36725 GCA_009193565.1 Aspergillus coremiiformis | reverse complement strand
GGCCTAGCGCCGGGTAGGGAGGTCCAAATGGCTTTACTAACCGTATTAGGTTTAGTGAGCGGTCCAAATGGCTTTTTGGGAGGTCCTTTTAACACGACCCTAAAAAAAACACATGGAAAACAATAAAATGATATAGTAATTGTAATATTCAAGTAGGGGTCGCTGCAGTGGTGTCATATAAAAAAAGAAATTCGATATATATTCTCCATTTGGAAAATACCAGGGGGTAATATTAAGGCCAAAATATGTGCGGAGGACATGATAGTAGTATTTAGTAAAAGTATTAATAGTACTCCGTACAGAGGAGTAGTAATGATGGAACTACTGAGGATCAACACTAAGTAAAGATCAGGGCGGAGAATAAGCACCAAGATAGAGAAATTGATCCGGAGTAAGAGTATACTATTTTGCTTTTTTTTCGTTTGATTTCTTTTAATTATCTTCTTTATTAAAAAAAAACCAGGGTGTACCCCATACCACTCAATTAAAATCTTAACTTACCCCGTCGATGTGCCTTTCAGCTTCTAGTTACTTTAGTAGATAAAGTAAGCTCCCTCTTTTGTCATGTATGGAATATAAATTTTGCTACTATACATCTATCTATCTATTTCTGTGGAACTGGTGACACTCGTTTCCACTCCATTCCAAGCACACCCAATATAGACGCCACTGCCAGTCCAATAGAAATGTACCAGGTGTGGACGATGGCTTCATTGTACAACTCCATAATCGTATCCAAATATTCGGCGGGAACCAAGTTTCGAATATCTCGGTTTCCTGCGTTGAGCACGGCCGATCTGTCGATCTGGGGAAATCGGCTGATTACGCTCGAGGACAGTGAGCCGGTGAAGATGGTGTCTGCGACCGAGAGAGCAATAGTGCCGCCTAATGTCTGGGCGAGAATAATCAACGACACCCCAATCGGGATATCATCCATTGGTAGGATAGTCTGTACGGCGACAAGGGTTTGCTGTAGTGCACACCCCAGGCCCACTCCAGCTGGGACCTGGTATCCCAGGACGTCGCGTATGGAGGACGTGTTTTTCAACGTAGAGAGAAGGCCCATGCCCACGGAGAGAAGTACAGAGGCGATGATCATGAATGGGACGTAGTGGCCGATGATGGGAGTAAGAATGCCCGACAGAGTGGTAAAGAAAACGGCGGCGGCTATAATAGGGAGAAGCTTGACAGCAGACGAGATGACGGATAGGTTCTTGATGACTTGTAGCCAGATGGGTAACTAGTATGTCTCAAAAGCGTTGCATGAATCTCGGTTAATTAAAGGATTCATCCCCTGAAAATAAAGAAGGGCAGGGACGACAACTAACGTAGTACTCAAGAATGAACCCAGTTCCTGACGTGCAAAAAGAGAACAACATGCCAAAGGCAATGCTTCTCATTTTCAGGATCCTTATGGGAACCAGAGCATCGTCGCCCTTTCTAGATTGGACAACCATGAACACGCTCATAAACAGCCCGAAGAGAATGAAGAGAATGACGATGCGAACATTCTTCCATGGGTATTGCTTGCCGCCCCAAAGCAATGCCAAAATTAAGCATAAGATCGGGACGAGGAAGAGGGTGAAGGCGGCCAAATCCAGTCTTGAGATTTTCTCTTTCAGATTGAGCTTGCTCGTCTTCGATGGTTCCAGCCTGACCAGAAAGAAGACAATGATGAATGTCGGGGCCGACATGATCGGGTTGATCCAGAAAATCCTGCTGGCATCAGCGACACACATTTACCACTAAACACAATGTAGGAAAGCATTACCATCTCCAGGTAGTGCCATTGATAATGGCGCCGCTAAGTAACGGTCCGCAGATGAAAGCGATTCCATTGACAGCCCCGAGAATGCCGTTGAATACCGCAACTTGTGCTAGTGGAACGGATAGTGAGACGATAGTTAAGACTCCGGATAGGATCCCGCCTGCGCCGATGCCTGCAATGAGACGGCCACTGTGAAACATCTCAGTGTTATTTCTGACCGAGATAGAATAATACCTGGACATTGTCGCTTACAAAATCAGTGCAATGGAGTTAGGTGCTGTTGCGCAGATTATAGAACCGCTTTCAAAAATCGAGAGTGCCACCAGGTAGACAATTTTCACAGAGCACATAGAATATAATCTACCATACAGCATCTGGAATGCGCAGTCCTGCAACCAAATTGTCAGTTTTGCCTGTCCTTTACTCGAGCATGGTCGTGTACCGTGAATAAATATGCCGATCCATACCTAGTATTTTTTTCATTTCAGTTCCAAAAAAAAAAATACTATACAAGTGAAATTTTGAAGCAGATGCACATACCAGCCAATATCCTGAAGCGAGTGGAATTGATCTGTAATCGTGGGAAGAGCCTAAAAACACACACTTAATTTTAGTGCGAGGACCTCATCGACGCTGGGAGATTATGAGGTTGACGAACAGTGCCAATAATCACCTCGTCCTGTTTTATCTTAGTATAGAGACTCAAAAGGATGTGGTAGAACAGAACACACGAGGGCGACCTGAAAGACGGACAAACACAAGGCGACAAAAATGACGGAGAATTTCAGAATGCCAACATTATGAATCTTCTCCTCCTCTTCTCGTTCTTCTTGCGATGTATGGGAACTCTGGCTGGGGCTCTCCAGAGCCTGTGTCTTTTCCATGAATGTCGGTTACTACGACAGGGGACGGTTTCCAAAAATAGTACTACTATGAGGATGAAGAGATGATGATTTATTTATTGTAGTTGTAGAGTCAGAGAATTGAATATTTATACACGGAGGTTCAAGTTTGATTGCAGAAGAAGTATGTACATACATACTTGTACAGTACTACGAGCAGGCATCCAAGTGATTTGTTGGCCTTGCAAGGAAGAGGTGAGATTTACCTTTAGTATGGACTGTAGGCAGAAAAGGCTTACTCGTCGCCTCGCGGTCAACCTACCTAACTACTAGTAGGTATCTAATCTATCATGATCATCTTTTACTAGTACTTATACTCCGTAGTAGGTTTCGGGTTTCCTCAGTGGTCCTTTGTAAAAGGTACTGTACGGAGTACATACATTGATTATGTTTTCTAGAATAAAGTTATCTTTACTACAAGTTAGTACTCCGTACAGCAAAGTATCGTATATTGACATATGATTCTTTCTATTATACGTAATTCTAATCTTGAATCCATGTAAAATAATTTATCTCAAGATTAATGCTTTACCATGCCTGAATTTTCAGGTAATTGTAGATTAGTATAAATCAGTAGCCATGCCTCTCACTTCACCTAAAGTAGAGCGAGCTTCACGTCAAATATGATACCGCATTTTGACCTTAACACCCTTTGTCGAAGAACCCTTCAGTTTTGTCCTACAGCAAGTACTACCACTGCATGCCGGAAGATAGAGGGGGCTTTTTCTTAATAGTCTTTATTTTCACTACAAGCGACGCTAAACAGATTACGACACAATTAATTAACCACCAACTTCGGGGCCGCTACTCCGTACTATTTGGTAGAATACCATGAATACTACTACTACGGAGTAGATTGAGTGTAATGAGTTAGTGGAATCTCTCATCAGACTGTTTTCTTCTTCAGTTGCACGAGAGCGTCACCATCATGAAAAATCGCCCTAGTTAAACTCTTCGCATGTATAGAGGGGTCTGTCTACTATGAGATGGGTAATATTACTAGGTATTCTCAGGGAACTGTACGGAGTACTCCGTAAGATATCTGGTAATTCTGTCTAATTGAACCGGAACTAATTCACTTGGCCGAATTTAGCTGCTGACCGAGGATACCTAGGGAGTACATGAGGCTGGGGGGCTATCCGTCAACCCCTTAGGTACTGTACAGTGTACCTACAAGGTACTGTCTAGAAGGAGGGGTCACGGGTACCAAGTAATCCTCTTGGAATTTTTCCATTCAAAATAAAGCCATACTTTTTTTTTTTTTTTTTTTTTATTGATAACCTCCAGCTATTAAATTGAATTGCCAATGAGGGGAACGGGAGGTGTTCCGGCAACTCCTGGGTTAGCGCCTTCAAAGCAATCCAATAATTCCAATATAATCCAACAAGGGCCAAAACCCCTCCATGGAAGTCCAGCGAAGGTCGGAGCTGCAAGGTAGTAGACCCTAATAGCAGTAGTGCCTAGTATTTTGAGTATTGTTACCGTTCAGGCCATCTGTTTAACAGTTTGTTCCTGGAGAGAGAGAGAGAGAGAGTAAGCACTAGATACAGTACTGTAGTACAGTTATCTACTAGTTGTAGTACTCCGTACTCTTACTACTACTTTACCTTCCCCCCCCGCTTTCCAAGAAGTTGTTTTCGCCCGGTTAGCCATTTTTCAGCTTTTCTATTATTTTCTACAAAAAAAGACTGATTTTGGTGGCACAGTGTGCAGTTGAAACTGATCCTCTCTGGTCAGATATTTATTCCTCATTCCGTTGCAACTTACAGTGAAGGCGCATGATTGACGGTTTTAGTCGCTGCAGCGGTTCCACTTGAATGTACGTGATAAGAATGATTCTGCAAGTCGGTTCTTTAGTAGGACCTTAGTAGTAGCTTCCTTTGCATTCATTTTTCCCAACTGCCCTCTTTCTCCCATGGTCATCTTCTTTCAACCGAATCATTATTTTATCGCACAAATCTTATCTCATCATTGTCACCCTCATTCTTTTTAATACTAACTCCCCCTTAGTCTCTAATCAACATCAACTCTCAAAAGGACTTCAAAATGTCTAAGCTATTCATTGGGTCTGTTTATTCCCCACATATCAGCTGTCATCCACTTCCCACTCCAGACTCGAGATTCCCAATTGATTACCTTCTCGCTAACACCGTCGGACAGCGGCCTGGCATGGCACACCACCGACCAAACTCTCAGTGAGGGATTCTCCAAGTACGGTACGGTCGAGGAAGCTGTTAGTAATCCAATTACTGTAGTGTCATCGTTATTATTAATAATTCGCAGGTCGTTGTCAAGGATCATGACACTCTCCGCAGTCGCGGATTCGGATTCGTCCGCTTCAGCACTGAGGATGAAGCACAAGCCGCGATGGATGCCATGAACAACCAAGAGTGAGCATTCATTTATTTACTTTCATCCCTTTTCGTCCTATAACCCATCGCAATTTCCTGGGGTGAATGGAAGATTTACAAATGTAGATTTGACGGCCGTACCATCCGCGTCGACAGGGCCTCTGAACGTTCTGCTCCTCGCAACAATGGCGGCGGCTACCATGGTCGTGGCGGATACAATCAGCGTGAAGGAAACGGATTTGACACTAATCGTAGTGGATACAATCAACGTGAAGGAAACAGATATGGTGGCGGAAGAAATGGTACGCGTATCTGAAGGAATTTTGTTACTTGTGGCGGATCTGTGCTGACAATGTTGCAGAAGGTGGAGCATACGGTGGCGGTGGTAAGCTATCCACTTTACTGGGCCCTTGTCTTCGATGGCGCTGCGGCTCTCTTTGTTGATATTCCTATGATTATGATCGGCTGATTTTTATACAGACTGGCGTAGAAACAACTAACCGCCGACGGCCCCTAGCGCCGATTACGCTTGAATTGAAATAGGGTTGCAATCGGACCGATCTTTTTTTCGTGCTTTATTCAAAGGAATTTCATCGTTCAGATGAGCTTCTATCTCAATAAATACTTCATGAGACACGATCGCACAAGGATTTGAAACGCAGTATGACAGCGGTTGCATGGTATTGATGAATGACGGATACTTTATCTCTATTCTAAGATCATACCTCCATTGCTCGTTTGATATCAAATTTTCATACCGCAGGGAATAGTCTGGACCCGGCTGTAATCAGGAACTATGCGGCATTAGTCTAAGCCGGTAATATAGAAGAGTAATACTCTATGAGACGGGAATCACACTGTCTATATCAGCCTTCTACCTATCTGTCCATCACGGCACCATGTCTGAGCAGTCAATACTCGCCTGAAAGGAATCATCAGAGTTATGCTCTTTCCTCGATTTGGAAAACTCGGTGCGCCTCCTCCTCCGACCGACTAAGCGATTTCACCAAATCCCTCTCAGCAGCCTCTTCATCTCTCGCCGCTTCATCTTCCTTCTCAATAGCCTTCACCCGCCGGACCAAATCGGTGACATACCCATCGGCGCTTCCAAGCCCGAGACCCTCAAGGGCCTTTTCTAACAGATAAAGGTACTCGGTGTTCTTCCCACTCTGACCCCGACCGCGACTAATCACCTCTGCAACATCCTGCGGCTCGCGAAGAGCCGGGTCACGCAGGAACTGCGGATTAGTGGGCTGGCCGATATACACCATACAGGTTATGGGTTTGGAGTTTGGACTCGGGGTCTTGGACCCCGAGAATGGATAGAACGGGGTGTAATGCACAGTATATCCGTCGATCTCACGTTCATCGAGGTAATCGTGGACTTCTTCGGCGTGCGAGGCGGGAATATGGTATGCCGCACCCCAGACCTGAGCTGCTGACGACAATGATTCAAGATGTGCAAGCTGCGAAGTTGAATAATGAGATGACAAGCCTAGTTGCTGGCACATAGTGGCCGGTATAGGGACCAGACAAATCATACCGGATCGTTCAGCGTCTCCCAGAATCCTCGTTCTATCACTGTTACTACTCTTCCGGGATCTTCGGGTGTTCCTCGATGGTCGGTACTTGCTACAGTCAGCTTCTAAATGGATGAGAAGCAACTGAATGCCCGTTTCAAGAATGTATAACCTACCTAGCCTGTACAGGGCAAGCACATCGTTAGCCACGCTTACGAGGAAGAAGCCAGGGGATTACCGCAGCCTTAAATCCCATGGTAATGGCTTCTATAATTCAAGGAATGACAAACCTGCCAGAAGCGCCGCACATAGCCATTGACATAGCCTGGGATTCTTTGATCTATACAAGATCACAGATCAGCTGAAGTCAACTTCAGATCCGCACAGTGATGTGCGTTTTTTATTTTCGGCCAGGACCTGAATTGATATACCATAATGCGGTGGTGGCTTCCAAATCAAGCTCCTTGGCGACATCAGCCTTTGTCCATTACAGGATCCTGTGGAACAGGACTGAAGGTCTTATCTTCCCCCCGGATTATTGTTGACTCACCCATATCCGAATACCCAGAGATCACCATCTGGGAAGTAATTGCGCCATGTTCGGCCGTTCAGGGATGATTGACTGTTTTCTTTACTCGAAGTCATCGCCGGTGAGCCTAATAGGGCCGAATCTTAGCTATTTGCTCTAAAATTACAATATCTGTTCGTTCGTCTCTATATGGTATATAGATTTTTGGATCAAAAGGAAAGGGTGTGAACGAACGAAATACTAACAGAAGATTTCAGATATAAAGTCTTCTCTGTAGTGATAGTTCAAAGAGATGAATAGCCTCTAGATTCCCTTTATTCTATTATTAAAAAATGTAGGAGAACAGGTGTATCTTCAGGGAAATGTTCATCAGCATTGCAATTTGTAAAGAATGTGCTGTACAATTCATGTGTTTGTGTTGTTTGCTTGAGATAAATGTGGGATGCAGTTGATGCAACATTGAGCCAATCATCATCTGACTTGCTGCTGTTGCTGCCTCAGGCAGTGAGTAGTACCTACAGGTAATTCCTCAAGGTTCCTGCATCGGAGCGTAGGATTTACCACCTGAGGTACTCCGTAGCTCCACGCAAATCGGATAAACAAGTACAACGGCAAATCATCAATATTTTGATATTGATGACGAGTATGTTAATGGACCAAAGATCTTCATTAGTAGCTTATTACTAAGTACTACTACTATTCTTCTACACCAAATTTCGTTCACATCTGCCGCATTTTAAGTGCCCGTGCAGGCAACTGTATTATGGCTGGCTTGCTTCGCCTCCTTCGGGCACAGTACAATCTGCCAGTCGACCCAACCGTCTCCTTTGCCGGTAAGACCGTTGTCTTAACTGGAGCCACGTCTGGCCTGGGTTTCGAAGCTGCCATCAAGCTTTTAGATCTCGGAGTGAAATCGCTTGTGATCGGCAGTCGCAGCTTAGAACGAGGCCATGCAACCAAAATTGAGTTAGAGAAGCGCACCACCAGGCAAGGCGTGATTCAGATCTGGGAGCTGGATATGAACTGCTTCCAAAGCGTCAAAACGTTTGCGCATCGCGTTCGACGGGAGATCACGCAGTTGGACATCGCACTACTCAACGCAGGCCTCTGGAATAAAGAATATCGAGTAGCATCTGAAGGATGGGAAGAAATGTTGCAGGTCAACGCGCTGTCTACCTCTCTATTGGCGCTTCTGCTCCTTCCGAAGTTGAAAGACAGCTCGTCTGACTCAAACCCGACGCATCTTACTGTTGTTTCGAGCCAGCAGTTTGTCCGAGTTAAGGCTGCCAGCCTTCGGACGGAGGGGCCGCTACTGGAACATTTGAATGGTGCGCGGCACTTTAGCGGACCAAAACAGTATGGTATCTCTAAGCTACTATTGGAGTATGTCATGAAGACGGTGGCTGATCGGGTACGGAACGAGAACGGAACCCTCCCTGTCATTGTTAGTACTATAAGCCCGGGGTTGTGTGTTTCATCGCTGGGACGACAGTATGATCGATTCTATGAGCGATGGCTGGTTTGGCTGGTATATAAGCTCTTTGCTCGCACGGCTGAACAAGGAAGCCGATCGCTAGTGAGTGGCACATATCAAGGAGTGGAATCGCATGGGAAATGCTGGAGGAGTGATGGGTATTTGGAGTATGTTCCCTGTTCTTTTTTGATTCATCGAACGGGGTTTTATTCTGTGCAACGTTGAGAAGGCTAACAAATGATAGCGAATCTACTGCGCTGACGCAGGGGCCGGAAGGAAAACAATTTCAAGTCAAGGCGTGGAAGGAGATCATTGAGATTCTCCAAGAGCAGTCAGCAGAGTTAGAACCGTAGTTCAAGTTGCCATTTACCGGATAAAGGTCCGAAGATGGTTTCATTATAAGAGGATTTATTTAATGCAGTCTACTACTTACAGCGAAGATAAATATAGATCCAGACTCACATTAGCTCCGGGGAACGACTCGGATTCAATGAATCTTCAATAGGGCTGAATTTTTCTTTCTTTCGTAAACTTGAACTTCCCCCTCATCGTATCCTCATTTATATTATTTACTAATTCTTCACCATAAACCTACTAGTCTTACCCTCATACTTGATCCAATTTCTACATATTACTAAAGTCTCTTGGCAACAAGACAAGTTCTTGGTCGCCCCACGCGCTCCGCTTTGAACTGCGAAAGAAGCATCACTGGCAGTGCTAACACAGAGACTAACTCCCTCCTGAAACTCCTGGCCAAATTCCTTCCTTCTTGTCAGTCTCTGAGTCTGCCTGATTTTCTCTTCTTCTTTGTTCAGTTGTTTGATCCACTATAAAAAGAGCGCGTTTCCCGCGTTCACGTCGCAACCCTCACCTCAACATATCTCAAGCCTGTTACGTCAGCCCGGACATCGGACACCATGGCGTATAATAAATCCTACAATCCAGATGCGTTGCCAGCGTAAGTCACGGTCACAGATGATGCCAGTTTGGAGGATGCGCCGTGTATCGCTAATGTTGCATACCCTGAATCAGGCATGCAGAACCCGAACAGGTACATCCATACCGACCGACAGCTTTAACCATTCCTTCCAGGTCCTGATCGACCCCCTCCATGACTGACGAAAACTTGAACACCAGGTAGCTCAGATGATCGGTGCAATGCAAACCGGCCCCTCCCATCTGCATCACCATAGCAAACCATCTCGACCTTCTCCTAGCCCCTCTTCCAGTGGAGTTCCTCCTCGGGTTCCCATTACCGGTGCGCACATGAACAAGCCATTACCCGCACCAGCTGCCAGCCAACATCGGACTCATCCACTGCATCCATCGCCCCCTCCACAGAATTATGGATTTGGACCTCCCCCTTCTCAGCCTGTGCGCAATCGCCCTCTACCCTCGTCCCGCCCGCCACGATCTCCGAACCAGCCCCCGTTGTCTGTCCCCGATAACGATCCGCAACAGCTTTTCCCGCTCTTCCGCGCCGCCAACTCATCCCACACTGGGTCTCTGACCGAGATGGAGCTGGGGTCCGCCCTGGTGAATGGCGATTTCACCTCCTTTCACCCGAAGACGGTGAAAATGATGATTCGCATGTTTGACCGGAACAGCAGTGGAACTATCTCGTTCGACGAATTCGTGTCGCTCTGGCGCTACCTTGCCGCATGGCGGGAGCTTTTCGACCGGTTCGACGTCGACCGTAGTGGACGCATTAGTCTGAAGGAGTTCGAGAACTCACTCATCGCGTTCGGATATCGTCTCAGCCCGCCATTTGTAACGGTGCTCTTCACCACATTTGAAAGCAAGGGACGGCAGATGAATGGACCTGTAAACGCTGGTAAGATGGGAATGAGTTTCGACCTGTTTGTGCAGGCGTGTATCAGCCTAAGGCGCATGACGGACGTGTTCAAGCGGTATGACGATGATCGCGATGGTTACATTACTGTGAGCTTTGAGGAGTTTTTAACTGGTAAGGAAGAGATTTTTTTTTTTTTTTTTTTTTTTTTTCCCATGCAGTTACTGACTCAAATGATGCGCAGAAATCCTGCAGCTGCAGGACTAAGACGGCATGGTGGGATAAAGGCGTTCTTTGTGCATGCCTGCTTTGATCTTTTTCTCATGTTCTACTACTACTTACTCCCTCGTACATTATACCCTATTTATGGAGCATTATAATTCAAGAACCGAACGATCCACCAAAAGTATTCTAGTATTAAGGTAAATATCTCATGATGCGGACTCCGTGGTTGGTAATGTATTTGGTAATACTAAGTATGGTATTGACCTCGTATGTCGTATGTCGTATTTTTATTTTTATTTTTGTTTTTGCTTTTTCTCTTATTTTTTCTCTTATTTTTTCCTTGCTTGTCCAGGAAGAAACAAATTAAATAAATCTCCGGTAGGACAAATAAAATCAAGGAAAGTAACGAGATAAAGAAATAAATCTCCGGCAACGAAAGAGTCTTTTCTATGGAAAGCTCAGGCAAAGGTAACGAAAAAGCAAAACATGTTGAATTTTGATCCTTTTGGCATCCTCTCGGGAATCGGCATTTTCACTCTTAAAATCCGAACCGTTGGACTCAAAAAAACAAAAAAAAAAAAACAAAATTTATACTCCGAAGATCTCCTCTCATTTATAAGAGCAAAGCCTCGACCGCAGTTGACTCTATCATGCTGAAAGTGGGAAAGCCGTTAGTTCACCTTGGAATCATTGAATTCGTTTTGATTTCCCCCATTCCGTGGTTCCCTTTTTCTCCAGTAGATGTGAATCTTTTACTCCGTACGGAGTACTCCTTTCCTTGAGTCAGACAAGCATTCCTGATCCCTTTCTCCTCATTCAGTGGCCAAATCTTTGCTGCCGGGTCAAGTCTGTCCCAATTTCATTCAACTTGTCTTGAAGAATGACGGCGAATCAAAATACCCCTGACGGGCGAGACCAAGTCGAGACCCACCCGCCCAGAGATAAAATAACGCCCGCTGAGTTGGATTCTAACTCGTCCAAATCCGATCCCTCAAACCATCCTCGTCACTCTACAGAAGAACAGCCTCCAGTAGAGCCAAGTGGTGATGGATCGGTGGAAAAAGTCGAGACCGGCGCGTCGCTGGGTCAAGTGTCTTCACAGGCACAAAGGCTGGGAAAGAAGAAGATTGTTGTTGTCATGACGGCTCTTTGTGTAAGGCGGACTCGTCCTTTCTATCCATGTACTATTCAATTACGGATCTGGTCAAATAACGGCTAACCATGTTGATCATATAGTTGGTCTTATTCCTAGCAGCGTTGGATATGGTATGTGGTTGGACCCTCATGGCTGTCGTCATAGTTCGGATGTTTGCTGACGATCTAGTAATATGTAGACTATTATTTCCACGGCCCTGCCAACTATGGCGTCTCATTTTCATGCCTCCGAAAGTGGATATTCATGGATGGCTTCGTCGTACATGCTTGCCAATGCCGCTGCCGTTCCCCTCTGGGGCAAGGTTAGTGATATCTGGGGCAGAAAACGAATTCTGTTGCTTGCCAATTTCATCTTCCTTGTAGGTAGCCTGATCTGCGCCTTGGCCATCAATCTACCGATGATTCTGGTCGGCCGAGCCATTCAAGGTGTTGGAGGCGGTGGTATCATTGTGCTGGTCAATATCAGTGTCTCCGATCTATTCAGTGTCCGGTAAGTTATCGTCTCCATACCTTACATTCTTTTCGTAGAGGATTGTTGACGGGTTTTGGATCCAGGGAACGACCGATGTATTATGGACTTTTTGGGTCTACATGGGCAATTGCAGGCGCTCTGGGCCCCATCATCGGAGGCGCCTTCACTACCAATGTCACTTGGCGTTGGTGCTTCTATCTAAATTGTAAGCAAACCCGCCGATGTCATGTCGGACCATGATGCTAATGCTTTCCGCCAGTACCTATCGGAGGTGTTTCATTTGTGATCCTCCTTCTTTTCTTGAAGATCGAGGCCGAGAAAACGCCGCTTATAGCAGGTTTACGATCTATTGATTGGCCAGGTATCCTCCTCATCATGGGAGGAACACTCATGTTTCTGTTCGGCCTAGAATACGGCGGCATCACCTACCCTTGGAACTCAGCCATCGTCATCTGCCTAATCGTCTTTGGGGTAGTGACGTGGGCTATCGCCATGGTGGTTGAATGGAAGTTTGCAAAGTATCCCGTTATTCCGATCCGTCTTTTCACAAACTGGCACAACGTCCTGGTGCTGCTTGTCTGCTTCTGCCACAGTTTTGTGTTTATCGCCGGCGCCTACTACCTTCCGCTGTATTTTCAGACTGTGCTCCTCGCGAATCCTATCTTGAGCGGTGTCTACATCCTCCCGAACGTTCTCAGCCTCTCCTTTACTTCTGCGTGCACTGGCTTCATCATTAAAAAGACCGGCCGCTACCGTGAATTAATTGTGGGCGGACTATTCTTCATGACCCTCGGCTATGGGCTTCTCATCGATTTAAAATACTACGCATCGTGGCCTCGCATCGTCATTTACCAACTGATTGCCGGCGTTGGATCCGGCCCCGTCTTTCAAGCACCCCTCGTTGCCCTTCAAGCCAACATCCACCGTGCCGACGTCGCCGCTGGAACCTCCACGTTTGGCTTTCTTCGTCAAACCTCCGCTGCCATGTCCATCGTTCTCGGCACCGTTGTATATCAAAATGTCCTCCGCCAGCAAATGCCTCAGATTACCGCCGCGATTGGGCCCAAAAATGCCTCTACGCTTGCCTCATCGTTTTCCGGTTCCCAGGGCAATCTCATCAAAGCACTACCCGAAGCGCAGAAGACCGTCGTCCTGAAAGCGTACACCTTCACTCTGAGCCGCATGTGGATCTTCTATACGGTAATCATCGGCTTTGGCCTGCTGGTCAGTCTGCTCATCCGGCCCGTCGTGCTCAGCAAAGCGCACACGTTCACAAAGACTGGTCTGGCGGAGCAAGAGCGCGCAAGACAAGAGATTCTGGCCGCTCAGAGACGCGAGACTCAGCCCGATCCCAAGGAGAACGTATAATCTCGTCCCCCCATCTCTCTTCTTATCCCATTGGAGCCTATTCTCCCTGGAGTAAAATATACAGCCTACTTTCGACACATATAATAGACTCTTAATGCATCCCCCCCACTCCCAAGACAGTCGCCCTATCCTCCCTATACTCATAATAATCAAATCCCCGATACTCCTGGTGGGTAATTACTTGCATGGCATCATGGAAAAGCTGGCGTTCCAACACGAAGTAAATAGTCTCTTGTTAATTCCAGGTTTCTTCTACCCCATCCATAACCCCATTATGATCTCTTGGGCTTGCTAAAACGGTATTCAGAGTGAAACAAAAAGAAACAAAGTAAACCCACGCACCGTACCGAAGCCAAGCTTTTTCCTCGCCAGTTTCAAAATAGCCTAAGATGACATCACGCCGCTACCGCTTACTAAATTCCGAGCCCTCTTGATTGATTTAATCTTTGATCTTTAATCTCAGCATCGTTCCATTTGCCCAACTCTAATACTAGTACGTAATACGGCCGATGAACGCCGTCCGATACTAGTGTACTTTATCTAAACTCTATCTATGCCGATTTAGGTAATGGATGATCGGTCCGAGGTTCCGTCTTTGCTAGACTTAAGTTGTTTATATACTTGGGATCGTCAATCCACTTAGCGTGCTTACTACGGAGTACTAACACGGTAGTACTCTCTTGAAGCGGCAGCTTTATCTAACAAGAAAGGAAAACAAAATTCAGAAGACACCTACTCGGCCATACTGTCCCATCCATAATTTTATTCCTATTTGAACATCCTTATATACATTACTGAATATGAACGATAAAAATGTAAAACTGTAACGCCGCCCCAGAAATGATTATTGAAAGAAATCCAAAGATTGTTCTGTCCTGATCAAGAGAAGGGAAAGGCGAGATAGACTTGAGAATCTCATGCGCAAAGAGCTTTTCAAAAACAAGCGCTTAAGGCGAGTTCTGTAATAAGATCCAACGGCAAAAGGAAGGGGTATAAGATTGGAATGGAAGCGAAAGCCATGGCGAAAGTAGAGAGGACTGGAAAGGGGAAATAATATCCAAGGAACAGAAGACACATATCCAATTCGCTCACCAGATCAGATAATCATACCTTCCTTAACGCCACGAGATGCCATAGTTGAGACAGTGAAACAAAGAACAAGGCAGCAATCATCAATCTAGACAACAAGGGAAGTTATGTCTTTGCCTTCTTTGGTGCTCCTTCCGCACTTGGTCCGCTATCGGGGCTTTTGCGCTTTTTATCTTGCTCGTCATCTCGCGCGAAGCTAGGGCCCGTTTGGACAGCAGGAGTCGGAAAGGTCAGAGGGCTGGGAAGCATGTTGCTGTCCGGACCAGACCGGCCAAAACCCCATTCAGGGAAGAAGCTGGATGGCGAAGGAAGAAGTGCATCCGACACAAAGCGGCTTGGGAGGGCAGATATCGGCGTCTCTATATTGTTGTTACTACTGTATGCATTGTTGTTCTGGGCGGCGGTGCCCGGCGGAGGCGGCCTGGCAAATGGATTCGGCGGTCCCTGGGCGCCCGCACTAAGAATTGCCCCGGCGGAAGGCGAAGGCGGAGGCAATACCACTCCGGAATGGTTGCCATCGGGATTTGCCTTTGCAGGCGTGAGGGTCTTATTCCCCGCGGAGTCGCGGGAAGATGAATCTGCCGTCGCACTGCCCCGATCCGAATTCTCGCTGGGTATTTGCACCTTTAGCTGTGGGCGCTTTGTGGGTAGCTGTCCGCTGTTGGTCCGGGTAGGCGGCTTGATGTCGGCCACAGGCTGTGCACGAGGCGTTTCAGTCGCAGCTCGTGGCGGAGGTGGAGGCACCACAGGGTGACTGGGTCCCTTTTTGTCTTTTGGTTCGTCATGTGAGGGTTCAAGCTTCACATGTGAGCCGTCATTGCGTGGCGACGTAGGCGGACCAACTCCAAAGTGACGGGCTAAAACCGAGCCACGATCGTCAATTGGTGTGAAGATGCTGCGTGATTTCGACGATATAGACCTTGGTTGCGGCGGTGACTGACCGTCTTCGGTTTTCATCGGACCAGACATTTGATCTGTAGGGGGAGCTTCTGGAAGCGACACTGTCCGCTGTTGCTGTTGCTGTTGCTGTTGCTGTTGCTGTTGCTGTTGCTGTTGCTGTTGCTGTTGCTGTTGTTGCTGCTGTTGTTGCTGCTGTTGTTGTTGTTGCTGCTGCTGCTCCGACGGAAATGCGGGCGGCATCGAGCTCCTCCCTTGCTCTGACATAAAGGCTTGTGCGACCTGTGACATTTGAGGATGAGGCGGTTGCGATAGACCCATTGGAGGTGTTTGCTGTGCAAGGATATGCGGATGCTGGGGATGATGTTGGATATGCGGTGGCATTGCCTGGGGTGGCATCGTGTGGGGTGGCATGGATTGCGGCGGCATAGGTTGATGCTGATGCTGATGCTGATGAGGTGGGGCTGCATGATGCACACCATGCGGAGGGCCAAAGTGTGCAAACTGACCCGGCCGAGGCTGTTGACCTAGAGCGTGGTGAGTGTTCGGGTTATACACGGAAGGGTTCGGCATATAAGCGAATCCATTCTGAGGTGGTGGTGGTGTGGCATGATGTTGTGTCCCGATATTGGAGCTGACTCTGCGAATGTGATTTCTCGATGATGGCCGTGAAACTCCTTGAGGTTGTGGAGTACCGTGACGAGGATCGAACGGCATTCCATTTGGGATGGGAGGAGACGCGGAAGGCGCATGATTAACATGTTGGAAGCCGGGATGGCTGGGGAGATGAGTAGGTATCATCGGGGGATTGTTTTGTGGTGGTGTCGGATGCATCTCTTCAGGGGCGGGTGTGGTCTCATCTTCGTCATCGTCATCGTCGCGCCGGCCGTTAAAGTCCTCAGGGCCTTTATGTTCATGTGGAGGGCCAAACTAAACGCAAGAGCATGCCATGTTAACATGATATGACTTGACACATCATCGTTGGGGGAGGACACAAACATATTGATAACGACCCAGAGTCTCGCGCATATCACATGATGAGAATTCATATAGCTTCTTGTTATGACCGAATATGATGACAGCAACATCTACTGAACATAGTACCGCAAGCTCATGTGCCTTCTTGAAGAGACCACCCTTCCGTTTCAGAAAAGTACTATAAAGAGCACGACATCATGTCAGCTTTCCATGTGGTGCTCAGCGATGCATATTAAGATAGGACCTACACTGAACGGTTGCGATCATCCTTGATCGCCTTGATCTCTATCTTTCTCCGACCCATGAGGGATACAGTGTGAGCGTATCACACAAGGGTAAAGAGTGTAGATGAAACACCGACGGCAGGATCAATAGAGACTAGACGTGAAGTTATTCGTCTTTGTGTCAATTAGTGGCGCCAGTTGAAAGCCAGGGAAGCGCCGAATAAAAAAAATTAAAAATAAAATAAAAATAAAAAGAATTCCAGAGCGCGATGGAATAAACGACTGTTTGCAAGGCTCCTTTCTTGATTTTACCCCCTTTAATTTTTAATTTTTAAGAAAACAAGTAGAAAATTTAAGAAAAAAGCAAAAGCGAAGGCCGTAAATAGAACGTTTTAATCACTCCCAACGGAGTGGGGACAAAGAAGATGAAAGAATGCGAGATAGACAAGAGGGGTGAGATTGGCACAGCGCTATTTGGAGGGATGAACCAACGGAGCGCGTAAGAAAGGGCGACGGCGTCCTGCCGGTCGGGGAAGAAGAACAAGGGACCCCCTCTGCAAGCAAAGACTAAAGTGACCGAGGAACCTCAGGTCACCAAGTTGAAAAAGAGAGACGAAACGAAGAGACAAGCTGGACGAAAGTCAATTCTGGGATGGGATAGGAAGGATGGATGGATGGGAAAGGCGTGGATGGTTGGAGCGGCGACACGCGGGTGATGCAGAAGATTCTAAAGATAGACATCGACTGTGGGAAACTTCTAAATCACTGGACCTGTCGGCGGCTACGGACAGCCGCCGTTGGCGACCTTCTAACCGCCGGCGGGCTATTTATAGATCCGTTGCTTACTCCTCCGTGAACCAACCCTGTGTACGGAGTACGGAGTACATATGTACGGTACATTTGACCTTCAACCCCTCCTCAAAAATATATATATATATAAAATAAAATAAAATAAAATCTCAAACTCTTCTCGATAATTGATACATCCTTAGTCCCTCATGAAACCCTGCTTCACTCTTTGTACGCATTGTTTTCATAATGTATCGATTTTCAATACAACCCGACGAGGTTCCTGTCCTACAGAGTTCAAGCCTTGGGTTTCACTGATCATGTCAACCTCCTCTTGACAACTGACTAGCCATTCCATGACTGTTGATTTTCATTCTCACCACCCTTCATCTTACGATAGTTCTCCGCTCTGGATGAGGCCATACTAAGTTCGCATTGAATTTAACAAGGAAGACCTGAGGCACTAGTAAGTAACCAGACTTCCAAGGTGGTGCCAGGGGGGTCCCAGGTGAGCTTGACCGCCTGCACAAGTACGGTTAGTTCTGGTAGGTACGTACTAAGGCATTAAGGTTGTCCGCCTGAGGCAGGGATTCAGAGGTACCTTAATCTAACCAATTTTAGTCTCCAAGCCGACACCGGGCGGGGCCCAGACCCGCGGCTTTCAGCCGACTTACTTTATCGGGCAGAATTCTTGCCTCCGAACTTCCCTATGATTGGACCATCTTCCTTGATCAGTCATTACGAATTTCCAGTTGATCTGTTGTCTCGGATGCTCATGTTGAAAGGCAAAGCCCGAACATCGAATTGAATCTATTTATTTGATAATATCTTAATTATCTTGATTTGTCTGATTTTTCATTTCTTTTCATGAACCACATACACGAGATAGCTCGGATAATATGTCGGCGGCGCTGATAAGTCGAGTCATGCGCCTTTTCTAAACCTACATATGTCGTGTACCTCTACTGATTTGATTTGATTTGATTTGATTGACTGATTATGTATCTAAATAGTATCCATATACTCCGTATACATATCATGAATTCTCTACCTTACTGGAGCGCATCGACGCAACTTCTCTGTTCAAGAGTACAAAGTTGAAGCACGTACTGTATCTCGATGGTATCATACGGTATCTGCCTAACCTCTTCTTGACATCGACCCAGAAAGGCTTCGAACCGACAGAACATCATGACGTGATAAAAAACAACTTTACAGTCTCAAAACCGTTCTGGGAAATGTAAAGTTGTCGGTGGAGAAATGAACAATGAATTGAACCATCGTTTCTCTTTTGTTCTTAGATTCCAAGCCAATGAATTGGTGTGGATTGGGGTGGGAAGAACGAACCATGGATAGCAGCACTCGGGAGTACTCGTTTTTTGAGGGGGGAAGAAGTTGTCACTACTACCTTAAGGTGAGTAGTAGGTATTATTATTTCACCCCTGAAACAACCATACACAGTAGATCCTCAATCATCATTTATCGCCCTTCCAATCAAGTCACTTTTGAGACTTGACTTCTGTTTTTCTTTTTCTATTTTTTTTTTCCCTCCTGTTCTTTCCCTCCTTCTTCCCCCTTGTTATTCTACCCTTCTTTTTTCCCCCTTCTTCAATGTATTTCCTTATTTTCATCGTATCTTAATTCATTTCGTCTCCTTGTACTCCACAGTCCCGAGCTTTGAAACAAAAAAACAAACGTGGATATTGCTCTCGTTGTCCTTCTTTTTCCCTTAAATTCTCTGCAAGTTGATTGTGACCTAAGTTAACATCCGCTATTACCAGTAGTATTGCTGCACGCTAGACGTGCTGCCCAGTCTGGGCTGCAGGCGATTCTCTGGCCACCTGGATGCCCTCCTAATTCCATTTTTCCTTCCCTTTCTTTTCTTTCTGGTATTGTCTAAATTCTTCTCTTTTTGCCTTTTCTTAGACCCCGATCTATTGAATCATTCAACCAAGTATTTCCCTATTTTGTTCTATACCTCTTTCTCTTGGTCTTGTTATTTATACGGCTTTTTACCTCCTAATCTACACCTGTTGCCTCCTCGCGCGGTTGAGCGTGAAATATTAAAAGTTATAGGTTCGCTGATCGACTCATCTCGCGTCGGGTCCTACCTGACGACGCAGCTTCTTGACCGCGCCTGAAAAGTCGACTTTTAATTCACACCTGTTAGTCGCAGCTTTCAACTCAAGGAGTCCAATAAGCGCAAGGTACAAAAAAATGCCATTCCTCGCCCGCGTCTTTCGAATTAAGGACTCCCATGCTCTGAAGAAGGCAAAAGCTCCGGCGGTAGAAGACAATGGCCCTGCTAAGCCCACATGGACCGACGCGTGGCAGCGAACGGAAGTGGCTCCGGAGGAAGTCCAGGGTCTCCTGCGAGGATGTACCCAAGAGTTAAAGGCACGAGGTAGGGAGGTTTTCCTTGTTTGTTTTTTATTTTATTGGTGTCAATGCCCCATCCCGAGCACTGCAAGAGGCGCATTCTGCAGATTGCTGATCATTTGCATGTCTTCCGCCGAATAGGCCTCCAAACACCTTTCCTACTACTGCCCTTCCGGCCACTCTCCGACGCCAGCGCTGCACGTACATTCATCCGTAATTACTTCAATAAAGCCGTGGAGAAAGGCTCCCCTCCTAGTGGCGATACATTGGCACAAGAACTACGACTAACGGATCCAATTGTAAGCCCCCCTCCCCCCGGAAACACCTCACGCAACGGGCTAAAATACTTGCGTGTTTCTTTTCTCCGCTTACACGAATATATCAGGTCCTTTGCGCTGTGCTAAAGTGGTGCTGGAGCAGACTCCCTGGGGGAGTCGTCACATGGGAGGCTTACGAACTGTTTAAAGTCGGCGAACAAGGTCTGTACCAAGATGTCCCGATTGAACGCGTAGTGTCCTTGTATACTTACTGGCCCCCAGATTCTCAGCTTGCTCGCGACGCATTCGCCACGTTCATCCCCATAAGTGTTGACTCAGACTCCCGGTCTAAGATCATCTTCGACTTCTTCGATCTTTTAACGGCGATCGCTGCATACGGGAAGTCTAATGGTCTTGGAGGACGGAAGCTCTCCCGGTATGCCGGGTGGTGGGCCTTCGAGCATACAGATACTGGCAATGGGTTTGAAGCTGCCTACAAAAACTGGGCAAGGTATGTAGTATATACGGTGAATAATCACCAATGGCTAGCTAACTCCTCGTAGCGCCGCGGACGCGACAAGCCACTTGTTCTTTGCGTATCTGCGTTCTTTGTCTCCTGACTCGCCGCGCGGGATGAACAGTATATCTACTCTACCCATCGCTTTACAAACATTGCTTCAAGCCACAGAATATCCACCAGAGACACCCGCGCTTCTTCAAGTCTCGACCACCAAAGTTGTCATGATTGTCGACACGGTTTCTGCTACGCCTTTTGCCCTTTTACGTCGTGCAAAGAACTTCGAATATCGAGACAGCGATAAACATCTACAGGAATTCGCAAGCTTCGAGGATCCCCTTCGAGCGCTCACAGATGAGTGTCTCCGTGTATTGAAATGTATTGCATCCACAAATCAATCTGCTGAATCAGACCCAACTTCTAGGAGCGGACAAGCGTCGTGGTCCAGGTTCGAAGATCTTGGATTTGGAGCTACACTGGACTCTGATCTCGATGACGGGAGAACGTCCAGCATGGCGTCGAAGGAGTTGAGTGGTGGTATAATATCTGCTCCGCAGTCTGGCGGAGATCTCGGTCGTCCGACAACCCCGTCATGGGCAGACTTTATGTCATCTGGCTTCAGCGATGAGAACGTCTTCAAAGGTCCAATGGCGCCAGTATTACTCCCGCCCGATAAGGTCCTGCCCCCCATCAATGCCGTCCGAGGGCAAAGTTCACAATCCCATAAACGTACTTTGGATGCTGAGGCTTCCATGGATCCAGGTGAATTAGCTAGTATCACAACTCTTGATCTAGATGACTCGTTCTGGTGGGTGTGGATTAGTAGTCTGGCAGGAGAAGAACCCACGTCCAGAAAGGCCGTGTTTGGGCGATGTGCTTTGCTCGAGACTGTCATCAAGAATACGAAGTGGCTTGTTCTGGAGGAGCAGATTAAGGGCGCGGCACCGGAGCCCGAGCCTGGTGCGTATATCGTTGAGAAGAAGAGATTTTTCGGTTTTTCAACGCGTAAGCGACTTGGGCGTCGCAAGTCCTCGGGCAAGAAGGTGAGCGCGATGGAGGAGTCCTATAAAAGGTCCGAGAATCAAGGACCGCAGAGTAAATCCAGCATTGGTCCTGATCAGCATGCCCGTATTCAGGCTGCCGCCGCTGCCCTTCAAAGAAAGCACCGGGAGCAAGAACGGGAAGCCGCTGGAGTATCTAGAAGAAATATTCGGGACACCGCATACTCAAAGACCAGTTCCGTCATGACCTTGCAACCTTCCATTATGAACGAGGCATCACAGGCTATGAAGTGGGCCAGTAACTACGACAAGAATGCCTACAAGGTTGCTTATATGGAGAACAGTCGGGCGGGAACTGGTGCTGCAGTCGAAGAACTGAAGGAAGCCTCGAGAGACAGTCTTAGTCCACCTGCGTCTCCAACGCTTAGCACCAGTACTCGACAGGCTCCTCCGCCTCTACCAAAGGATGACGTTCCCAGCCCCTCAGCACCCGCGCCACCGCAGAAGGACAGCGTTGCTACTGATGGAGGCGCCGATAGGCAGAAAGATTTGCCCAATGCTCCGGTAGAATCCTCGGCCGCTGAATCGCTTCCCAAGTCGAGGGGGGCTGCAGCAGACTCAGCCAGAAAACTGAGGAAGAAGCCCGCTAATCCGGGGATCAAAGGTATGTTTGGGACAACCAAGCGGAAGCCTGAGCCTGAGTCTAGACCATCAATGAAGCCTATTGGTGCTGGTGTGTCGGCTGTTGCGGTCGCACGTGCTGCTCTGGAGGACAAGGCAAAGGTACCTCAGGAACAACTTGTCCGACCATCACCTAATGGTTCCTCCACCCTGAAAAAGAAGCCTGTCCCGGGGACACCAGCTGCAGAGACGCCTAACCCTACCGAAGGAACGCCAGTTGCTCCTAAGGCTGTGGTTGGGACACCAGAACCGGAACAGCCGGAGGCAAAAGTGCATCCAGGGCCTCAGATCTCAGGGTCGAATGGCGACGACCATAGGGCCCAGCGGGAAGCCGAATACGACTCTCTCTCAAGCGTAGATACCCATGAACGCACCGCAGCGGACCATGAATTTTCGAGATTTGATCAGGGTCCTTTGGTGGACCAGCCAGCATTCGCCCCAGAGGATTCGCCTGTGTCTGAGACTTTCTCCGAGAAGAAGCCTGTGGATAACGTGTCTGTTGAACCCAAGGAAGAAAATAAAGCTTTGCCGCAAGCCAATCCTTCCCACGACCGATGGGCGCAAATTCGCAAGAATGCTGCCGAAAGAGCCGCTCAGTTTGAGCAAATGCGGATGAACGAGGACGACAGTGGCAATACAAGCGAAGAGGAGAGTAAGTACCACAAGTCTCCATTTTAATATTCAACCATAGTGCTAACATGTATCCTCTAGGCTTCGATGCCCGCGCTGCTCGTATCAAGGCCAGGGTGGCCGAACTGACAGGTAAAATGGCTTAGTTGGCAATGAACTCCTTCATCTGCCCTTTATCACCATTCAATGTTCTTTTCCGTCGTTGATTCTCGTCATTACTTTCATCTACCCTAGTAACCTCTTGTTTAATATCTATACGCCCTTGGCATTTCTTCAATATTTGATCCAGATTCCCCCCCTTTTTTTGGTCTTTTTCGGAATCCTTATGTTTGGGCCGGGACTCTATAAGAACTCTCTATCCCCATGGCAGGAGTCTAAACTCTTATATCGAAGGATGACGGACGCATGCCATGAACGGACGATTCTATTGTAATATTATCCCGGGTTTATTGGTTCATCGATGGATGGATAAACATACTATGGCGATTTCCCTTCTTTTCGATTGTTTTGAGCTTATTGTTCTATTCCCCTTCGTGTTTGTTGGTTGCCTTTGGTTTATTATTTGACTGTGGATTATCAATATACCTTCATCGTCTCTCGCTGTAAAACAACTTCAAGTCCGAGTTACTGAATTATTCAATGATGTACCCCTGCTGTTCTGATTCATAACTATTTATAAGTATAGCCTTTTGTGCCACAGCATATCCCCTCCCTCCTTCATTACCTGTAGTATTGAGTATCGATAGACGGGCGCTTTGCCGACTATTGGGGGTCGATAGTTAACATTAGTTATGCGAAGGTCAATATATTGTCCTATGTATGTACCGTACAATACATGGTAATGTGATTGGCGCTCCCCGCCGTATATTGAGTGAATTCCAGATAAAGGAGAATGATACATTCAATTGGCAGGTTTATATACCTGAATCAATACGGAGAGTAGAAGTACCGTCTACCTGTCTCCCTCATGCATGTGATTTATCGAGTGATGCATTATAATTATCATTATTTAATATATACCGTCAGATGCCAATATGTAGATGGCGAACAAATCCCCAAATACGTGAACTCAACTTACACAGGCTCTTGAACCCGTGTCCCAGAGATTCCACCTCCAGATATGTCCAATATACAAATAAAAACATCGCTGAATGAAGCTGGGTATCAGATAGTATGCTATCAAAGCATCTAGAGTAGGCCCTCTTTCATTGTGATATAGAAAAACAAAATGTACTGCAGAAGAGAGGATTAGTAGTCACGGCCACTAATGAACGTGACGCAATCGTCGAGTCGCCTCGATGGCCACAAGAGTGCTGAGGGCGCCAATAAACAGACAGATTGAGATGGCATTCGGCGAGCCCTTATCAAGGTTCATCCAGTGTGACTCCGAGGCATCTCGCTTTGTGCTACCTGGCTCGATAACGCTGAACACGATCCAGCTAATGAATGTGCCGACAAATTGTGGTAGTGTGGTATACACGTTCAGCACGCCCAAGTAGATGCCAGCAAGTTCACCTGTGGACGGTAAATTGGAGACGGCATCTTCCATGTCACTATCGCTGTCTGTATCGTTGTGATTGAGGCGTAACACGTCCATCTCCGTGTCCCCGTTAATAGCTCTGTAGGCCCCCGATCGAATACTGGATGATGTGATCATGGTGACACCGGACAGACGTGATGCTTGACTTGGGCCTAGAGCTAGCTTGTTTATTTCCACACCCATGAAGGCAAACGGGGCCCAACTGCTGACGGCCCATGGAATTCCACATAGAGCTACTAAGAAGGTTGCAAAGGCCCGGGAGCGGGCCAAAGGTGCAAAGATCATAGTGGCTGCAAACATCCCATGTGAGATCAACCATGTGGTCTGCAGGTCCGGACGTATTAAGGTGATCCTTTTAAGCAACGCAGCAATCCCCGGAGGTGGTCGTGGTGTGAATCTGGGCCTCCTATCATCCGGTGGTTGTACACAGAATGGCAACAGAACGGAGCTGATGAATGTTATGGAAGAAAAGACGACTAGTGACAAGCTGCCAACTCGACCAACCTCGCCAAGCATATCGGTCGGCTGTGTCGCATCCTTCGGAACCTCATACCGGAAATACGTCTCACCAACCCAGGTGGTGCTGTAGAAAAGAAATGGAAACCACCCTGGAGTCAGTCAGTGAAGCTTGTATCAACACGCTCGCAAAGGTGCCTTTACCAATCCATGCCCAGAATTGAGCCCAACAGATGGCTTGAATACGAGGAGGCAAGTCCATTGTAGTCTTGAAAAGTTGAGACATGGCCTGGAGAGCCCCGGCCTTTCCTTCGGAATCTCTGTCATCGCCACAGATCAACCAATCGCACTTTGAAATATCCTCGGCTATCTACTTACCTAGCAGTGATCAATACTCTCTCACTCACAGCATAACAAGTAACCAGAACAGCGATAAGCAAAGACAGCGCAGCAATAACTGTCATTTGCTTAAATTGAGTATCGCCAATTGTGGTACCGAATATGCTAACAGTATCGATCGAGCCGATGACATAACTGATGAGTTGGCCAATGGCCGACATCCTAGTTGCTTCAGGATGTTAGGCCTGCATTTAGCATCCCGGAACGAAAAGAAAACGTACCCCATGCTGATCCAGCCTGCTGTGATGGAATAGGCAATGTATCGACTATCAAACTTCGACAACACGCTTGAACTAGACGTCGTCAGATAAAGGCATGTCGTACGCAGAGAATCCCATACTCACCGATATTGATGGAAAAGTCCACAGCATAAATGCTAAGGACTGCTAGAGCAATGACAACTCGGTTGGTCTTACAAATAATCCAGGCATCAGCGCTTGCTCAAACTTCAGTGTGCTTTGCGCGGATTTACCTTCTCTGCATCCTTAACGAAAAGCCCAACAATTTCTGCTGTCCATCCTAGCACAAACAAGCACATTGCAACAACCAACGAGCCCACAATCATGAACGGTCTTCGTCTTCCCCATTTTGACCGTGACCGATCAGCAATAACACCAATGAGCGGCTGGATAATCAACCCAGACAGAGGCCCAGCAATCCAGACGAGTGATGTTCGAGATTTGGTGAGGCCGAGCTGGAGAAGATATGGAGTGCAGTCTATATCGAGGGTGTCTGATTAGAGGACGGTTGGATAACTAGGGAAAGAAAGATCTTACAGGTCATTTCAATACCCCAAGTAAATCTACTCGGCCAGGGGGGGGGGGGAAGCAAGTTAGCGGATTTGCTTTCATTGTAGACAGTGTTGATTACGACAACGGTGGTCAACGTACTGTAACCCCAACAGGCTGAAAGTCAACAGTGCCATTCGCATTGACTCCGTCCGTCCCTTGATGAAGGGAGAGCCCACCCATCTTGCAGCTTGTGGCATCCTTAATGTGGTCGTTGAATGCTTGCATGCACTTGACGCTCTCCGTAGATCTCAGTTTTCCATGAAACGGACTCGGTCCGTCTGGTTTCGTGCCTGCTATCAGGCAGCCGCACGTTCCACAGCAGTCAATGAGTTCTTAATAGTTTCGGGGCCAAATGAACGTTCGGATAGGGATTGCGAGGTTCGACAGCTTCTGAGGGTTGGAATTCGATAAGTGATCAACACACCGCGGGAGGGAGGTAGAAGGAGAGTTGCGCTCGTCCGCAGTGATTCCGTGTGATAAAAATAGTTCGGGATGGGGCAGCGCAGATCCAATGGCCCCGAATTAATGTTCTTGGAACTTCGAAGATTGACGAACATAAACGCGTGTAACTGTCTGGTATCACCCAGTACTCTGAGGAGAAGGTAAATCCTAGGTAGATAAGCCAAAGTAACGCCTAAAGAAAACTTGAATGGGGATATCAAAGGAGAACTTGAAAAGAAGGGGAAAGGGAAGTAAGTAAGTCGCGTGCGGGACCCAAATAACAGACGCTTGCGGGCCCCCGGAAATAAATTCAATTAAAATCAATCTTATCGGCAGCAGTCTACGGAGTACGGAGTAGATAGTCTACGTACTACGATGTAGTATTTAATCTTACTAGACCCACAAGGGACCTTGAAGGTTTGTTATAAATAGGTCGCACTGAGGTGACTTAGATCTAGTAAAAGAATCGAATCTTTTTCCCCTGCCCTCTCACGGGGACTTCGCGCATCTTTCGTGATATTCCCGCAACTTCATTTGGTTCTAGAATTGGGTGGTGAAATAGGATGTACATACACCGTCATTGCCGGCCCACCGATTGCTCAAAGAAGAAAAAAGAGAAAAAAGAAAAGAAAAAAAAAAAGAAAAAAAGAAAGCCGGACTCATATCAACCCAGAATTCCCAAAAAATACGATAAGAAGAAACAGAAAAGCGTCATGCTGCATTAGTATCGTCCCCCCTTTTTGTTCTTTTTCCCTCTCTCAACAGCCTTATCAGTCTTCCCTGTCTACAGCCTGTTGGGGGTGGAAGTCAAAGGCCACTGGTAGCCAGCAGCATCACTGAACTTGTAACCGAACGAGGCAGTGAAGTCGTCGAGGACGGCGGGTCCACGAGAGCCTAGTACAACGTTAGTCACAGAGACCCCTTGATCTTGTGGATCATAGCTTCATAACATACCGTAAGGGTATTCCATAGGAATGATCTCCTTGTTGTCGTCAAGATAGTGTAGAAGAGGAGTGAAGATCCTCCAGCTGGCGTCAAGCTCGTCATCACGAACGAAGTTCGAGTGGTCGCCCTTCAGCGCGTCCAGGATCAAAGACTCATAAGCCTCGGGGATCTTGAGGTCGGAGAAGCGACGGCGGTAGGTGAGGTCAAGCTCAGTCACGACTGTCTGCATGGACAGACCAGGGAGCTTCGAGTTCATCTTAATGTACACTGACTCGTTGGGCTGAACACGAATTACAAGCTCGTTGCGAGGAATATCCTTGAAGATGCCTGAAGTCACATCGCGGAACTGAATACGGATCTCGGTCTTCTGTTCGTTCAGGGCTGGACATTGTGAGTATGTGAGTAACATAGGGAGTATATGGGATAAAGTGTACCTTTGCCGGCCTTCATGATGAAAGGAACACCGTCCCACCGCTCGTTCTTGATATATGCAACCAACGCGCAGAAGGTGGGGCAGCGCGAATCTTGAGGGACGGTCTCATCTTCCTTGTACGCAGGCTTGCTGCCATCCAGAGACTTTCCGTACTGACCGATGATGACGTTCTTGGGCTCAATAGAGTCCATTGCACGCAGAACACGCACCTAGTACTGCATAAATATTGGCATGTAAGGTGGCTGAGTGAAAATCCCTTACCTTCTCGTCACGGATATCCTCGGCGGAAAATGAGATAGGGCGCTCCATAGCGAGCAAAGTCAACACCTGCAACAAGTCTATGACAAAAGGATCAGCATTCTTGCTGGCACGCACGAAAAAATAACGCTTAACATACGGTTCTGCATAACGTCACGAATGATACCGAACTCGTCGAAATAGCCTCCACGGCCCTCAGTGCCGAAGGGTTCCTTGAATGTGATCTGGAGGGAGCAAAATATTTATTAACTAACCCGACCCAACTCAGAAACATCCAACACATACCTGCACGTTATCAATGTGATGGCGGTTCCAGGTGGCATTGAAAAATTCGTTACCGAAACGCATGATCAAGATGTTCTTGACCATTTCCTTACCCAGGTAGTGGTCAATCCGGAAAATCTCGTCTTCCTTCCAGTTGGGGTCCAACGCTTTCTGGAGGGCACGAGAGCTGTGAAGGTCCTTGCCGAATGGCTTCTCAACCTATAGTGGGAAAAGCAGACACATGAGTCTTTGCTTTACTAGAATCGACAATGCGGGAGGCGACTCACAATGATACGAGCGATGCCGTTCTTAGGGTAGCAGTTTCTCTTCAATTGATCCGACACAGTGATGAAGACACTAGGGGGAAGAGCCATATAGAAGACTCGGTTCTGCTCCTTGTGTCCCTTCTCGACTTCTTCGAGGTGCTTAGTAAGGTTGAGGAAAGATTCATCCTTGTCGTATTGGCCCGAGACGTAGGAGCACATTTGACAGAAGCTGTCCAGTTGCTCTTCGATTTCCTTGGTAGGGGTCTTGATATAGGATCGCACACGTCTCAGATATTCTTCGTGATCCATGTTTGTCCGGGCATAGCCAACAATCTTGATCCCCTTGGGGAGAAACTTGTTACGATACTAGATGCAGGGTCAGTCAAAACTTGAGCACTAAACCCCTCTCCGGGAATTAAACCTGCAGGAACATACAAGACCGAAAAGTGCCGGGAACTATTAAACACATTAGCTTGCGATCGATTTCTTGCACCAAGTTTCGCAGGATCACCTACCGTCTTCTTCTTCGCGAGATCTCCCGATGCACCTAGTACTACAATGACGGTGTCATCCTTGAGTTCAATGGTGCTAGGCGAGATATCCATGTTAGCAGCGAGTTGGAGACAATTGGGGAGTAGAGATCGTGATGTATCTCGATCAATGGATTTGAATGTGATATGAGGATAATATAAAGAAAAGACTGGAAACAGTGTGGAAAACAAAGCAGTGTAAATATCAAATTCTCATATGACATAAAATTGATGGAAATCAATTCCAGCTCGAAATGCTTCGAGCGCGTGTTTTTATGACGGATCAAATGTGGACGAAACAGACAGACAACATGAGAGGGAGGGGTGTGATGTCAGAGAGGGACACTCACCCGGCGTTGTGGCGCTCCTCAGTATGTGCTATTGTGCTGGCCATGATGTTAGATGGCGGGATGTAAGTGAAAAGGGGAGAGAGGTCTGAATGCGAGAGGAGAGGGTAATAAAAGGGAGTTAGGAATGGAAGAGAGGGTTTGTTGGAAAATTCCCCAACAGTTCCGGCGGAGCAGTTGTACTTTTTTAACGCCGTGAGACGGCTCTGCTTAGAGCTGCTGCTGCATTACGATGGTGGGGCACGAGGCCTTCTTTTCCACTCTGTCCATACCTATAATTTGCCGCGGGGCTCACTCATGTATTACCATAGGTATTATGGTATTATTATTTAATTCAATTAGACTAGTATCATGGCCTTTCTTTCTTTTTTTTTTCTTCTTCTTCTTCTACTAGTTTATACATGAAGATTTCCACTTAAAAATTTAAATTGGTATTATAAATTCGGCATGCTTCTAGACTTTCCAGAAGATATTTCTCTTGCTGGCTTATCGGTTTTTAATACTGTTTCCTAACTAGTATCTACTATACTCTAGGTGTACACAAAGATCCTATCTATCGTGGCATCTCCCTCTCCCTCTGATATCATTAGTAGTTTCCCTCATACGTGACAGTTAAACTACTATGCAGGTAGTACTAGTAGTACCAGAGACTTCTGCGCTATATATGCATGTACATAGTAGGTAATTAGTAACCACAAAGGCAATCCCTGTAGAACCGGTCCGTAACTTTGTAATACCACCAGAATATCAGATCATCTTCCTTGAAATTATCCGAACAATGGCTGCAAACTGACCCCCAAGTCTACTACTCCGTACCGGAACCGGTCGTTCCTTAGATACTAATTGCTAACCCCGCGCCAACAAAAATAATCTTGTGTTTCGCAGATGATTACTTTCGAGTAACATACGTATCACCCGACAGGAGATCGTTGTCTTGAAGATGACAGAGTATAGGTACCAAGTGGATTTCCCCTTCTTAGACTTCTAGGGGGAACCAAAACTCCACCTCATCCTAGTTGCGGTGCCTACGGAGTAGTAGTACTGTAGTTACGGTTACAAAAATCAGGCTTCGTGGGGGAAGTAAATAGCATGACATACCCTCGAATACATTTTAACTGGTCCTTTTGCCAATTTACCTTGTCAATTGAATCTGCCTTTAATTTTTAAGTTAATATATCAAACTAGGTACTGGACAATCCCTCCACGTACAGTACTATACAAGGAGCGATCTCGGACTTCACTACTGTAATACAGGGTATGTACGGAGTACTCCATACTTCCTAACCTATTACATGAGTCGCGCCAAAAGCTGTAGTGAATGCTAAGATAGACGGAACTGCGTGCTCCTGAAGCCGCACTCGTGGGGATAGATCGGCGGATTTGTCATCCAGCGAGCTGATAACTAGTCTAGTAGTACTCTGTACGGAGGAACTAACTACATGTTGGGGGTCGGCGCTGGGACACGTTGTTAAATGGTACGGATTTTATTTTCCCGTATGTTGAAAGATGGAAAGTATGAGGAATAGGTAGGTATCATTGTACGGAGTAATTCGCCCGAGTCGGCACTGCATTAACCACACCGAATCGGGTATTGAATTTGATCCTCGGGCAGTTGTCTAGATTTAAACGTACCAGCAAGGGAATCCCAACCTGAATCTCTTTTAAACTTCTTCTGTTTCTTATATTCAGAATACAATCGTGTATTTTCAGAGTAAAACATTATATCAAGGTCGTTACCGATTTCCGGTGGGGCTAAACTGGTTGTATTTCCAAATATGTACTCCCGGTCTGATTACGCCCATGTTTAGGTTATAAACTCGGTAGCGGAGTACGTACACCCCATATATAATAAATTTCTTGTACGGAGTAGAAGAATCACAGCTATAGTGAATCTAACCCCACGCTGATTAACAACTTTGCATATGGACCAAGGTCTCTATTCGATGTGGTGAAAGTGGAAGCCGGGGGGGGAAAGCATCGCCTGATCGCACCGGGGATGGGGCACTTTGTCGTCATTGAAGAGTCAGTCTACGGAGTTAAATTGTTAAACACGTTTGTCCGCGGGGTGCAAGGTCCCCTCAAGAGAGACGCTCCATCCCGTTAGAATAGCCGCCCGAACCGGCCTCGGACTACAGTAGCCCGACGGCAAAAAAAAAGGGCAATGATGCAGTGGAGACTGGCAGGCTGCAACAGGAATTTTAAGTCAATGCTTATCTCGGGAGCAGGAAGATTGGTTTCTCCGGTGTTTCCAAAGACGGTTTAGCGGATTAGTCTTATGCCCCATCACGGGATTTGCTTAGCCCTGGTTGGAGGTCACCCAAGGTGACCAGTCAGCTCGCTAAGCGTCCCGAAACAGGTTAGGGCGGTTCGCACCGAACACACCCTCGCAAATTGTGAACATTGTCTCATACCGAAGCGACGACAACCACGACAACCCGAACGACATTTTTGCGGGTCATTTCCTCGACTTGTTTGCGTTGCCCGCTGTTGCTCAGAACCGCCGTCAGAATGCCTTCGGAACACGGTCACAGACGTGAGTACACCTCTGGAGTTATTGAATGTTATGGTTATGGGCTGTGCGACAATGGTTACGACTTGGGAGTTGGATATAGACTTGGAGGATGCTACATGAAACTTGGTTTTGAGATTCTACGCTAACATTAATTCGATTATAGTCTACGTCAAGTAAGTTGCCGCAAACCATTTCGTGTCGCGCGTATCCGGGAAATGATATATGTCCACCGAAAATCGATTAGGGGGATGGGATACGGATTGGGCTGCCACAGTGATCAAAGCGGAAGGGTTAATGCGAATTGTTCTTTAGGGGACGTCACCTGAGCTACCAGCGCTCTAAGCGCCAGGTCAACCCCAACACCAGGTACTGACCCGCATATGATATCGGAAGGAAGATTGGGACATGGAATCTGACATCTGGTGATATAGTCTGATCAAGATCGACGGTGTTGACAACACTGAGGCCGCCAAGTGAGTAGATTCTGGATATGCGGGATATTAGGGACAGTCAGCTAAGACGGGTTACAGCTTCTACCTGGGCAAGAAGGTCGCTTTCGTTTACCGGGCTAAGCGCGAGGTTCGGGGTTCCAACATCCGGGTGATCTGGGGCAAGGTTACTCGTCCTCACGGTATGTGATTCGGAATCCTTGGCGCAAGAAAATCGTATCGATGATGGTGGTGGAAACGGCAATGAAGTCCAGAACTGACAAGATAATTCGACAGGCAACTCCGGCGTTGTCCGTGCTCAGTTCCGTCACAACCTCCCCCCCAAGTCCTTCGGCGCTACTGTCCGTGTCATGCTTTACCCCTCCAACATCTAAATGACTCGCTTTTATTATGTGTTAGTTGGTACTCCGGAATCTTCGCGCAGACAGTCGGGGCAAGAAGTCGACGGTATGAGCCGATGTTGATGGAGTTGGTGGGTTGATAATGTTCGTGGGAGAGGCAGGGCCGACGAGCTCTACGAATTAAAATAAAAGAACCTTTTATGTCTTCTTAACAGCATGGATATCTGTCAGTCATTAGGCATTAAAAACGCTTGTCCCGTTTTCCACCCCGGCGAGCATCATGTGTCTTCTCTGACACCATGGCTTCTCCACCACTCGGCGCTCATCACACCAATCAATATACCATTTCATCATGCTCTTTTTTTTTTTTTTTTGCAATTAGACGTTAGGCGAGTCTCATTCGAATCAGCCTTAGTTTGACAGCGAAGATGTGACGGGCAAGCAGCAACTACTTGCAGCAGAAGAACCTTCTCAATGCTCCTGCTGACATTGAAGCCCAGCCTTCCATAGCTCAATCTGCGAACTCTTGGGACTCTTGCTGTATCTCTCCCCAGAATGTTTTGTAGACCGGAGCTTACTATTCAGAAGTTTGTCCGCCGGGCCTGGATTCAGTAGGTTGGGTCACAAGTGGATCCTCTGGGCAACTTCTCCGGAAATAGTTATTTGTTTGGGCTGTAGTTTTCAAAGTTCCGAAATCATTACCTACTCGGGTATTGATATTTCCAAAGATGCTACCATGGTCGATTCATTGTGGGCAAGACGTGGCTTTTCAGATATCGTTACCTAGGATATATGCTAGTATGGGACCACGACAGTTCGATTCATTTCAAGAATGCAGGTCCGAAATAAAACTATATTTGTATATGTGTACAGCACAAGTATATACATAGTAGTTCAATAAAGACCGGACTTGTCAAGTGGTCAAATATTCCATCTTAGGATATTCACTGAAATGGATCTCAACCCAGACCTGCCATGAAGGTAAGCCAATCATAGCATATACTACTAGTAAAAATAGTAGCCTGTGCAGCCTAAGGTATTTCAATTTGTTCACTGTACATGCAAGGTTCTATATGATTTTACACCGTTCTCTGAGGCAGGTGCCAGTGTCTGATAGTTAACCAGCTGGCAGGCAATATATTCATCATTCCAGGCTTAACATTCTGCCATTAGTAGTTACTAATATGTTGTTGAATGCAGAGCATCGACAGTGATTAATGGACAAAGCCACTTGAAACTACTATTCTGGCCCCTGCCATCAGGAAATATGATGAATCCAACTACCATTGAAGGAGCTTTCAGGTTCTGCTGGTTCTTCTCTCATGCCTGATTATGAAATTTCCTACTCGATCCATCCTGAAAAATTGAACGGAAATTGGTTGGTATGTACGGAGTACGGAGTACAATACCGTGACCTACCATGCCGTACAACGTCACGTCGGAATCCATGGAGGGAAAATACAAGATGATGGCCAACCCACCTGCATTCTGGATCACGTTGGCCATAATAATGACTCGCCATGTCCATATTCCAGAGCAGGAATCTGAGGTTGGATTTTTAAGGCTGTCAGGTTATCCTGCTATCTCAATTTGGAAACGAACCAAAATATTCAGCAAGGACAATGAAAAACATCGGTGAAGCTGGTGAGAAGGGAAGATACGCCTGATAGATTCTGGCTGGCGTACGGAGTAATGAGCATTGCCGTAGGGTAACGATTGTATTTGAACTTGAGTTAGTCAGAAATATTATCAATTCCCTGAACTTTTATTGATATCGATTTTTAAGAAGATGAAGTGAAGCCATCTTTAGCTTCAATTATTTTAGGACCCTGTCCGGGGGACCTACTCTGATGTTCCGAGTTTTATCGATGTTTCATCAGTAGGTTAGTATGTATGTCCAGATTCTTGGGGATATCTTCAAATTTACTATTTAGCGTACTCGTATATTTGATAGTAGTACGGAGTACACGTTCGGCGATCTGGACAGAAAGGATATCATACTAATTCCAGGTTGCGTCGATGGCGTTATTACTGTAGATCATGCTAGGCTCCCTTGCGTGGGAGTGATTATTTCTCTTCCAGTTTGATCCGAGTTAATCAGAATTAAAGTAGCGCGATCCCCCCCCTCCCCACTGCGTTGACCCACTGCGAAATGTAATCTGAAGATCGTCATGGATTTCTTGTGCATTTCCTGGGGTAAATCCGGGATTGTAGAAATTGGTTCAAAGTTTGCAGGGAGTCCACAGCGTCCTACCTTTGATATCTGATGCTTGCTTCATTCCTAGTGCAATCTCCCGCAAGCATGGACCTAAGATGGAGGTACATAATTACGACTTACTCCGTAGTAGTACATACATACATACATACATACAGTACAGTACCTTAATGATCCTCGGCAGTATCTCTGACATGTCAATCGGAAACGATCTAGACATCAGTTTCATTTGTCGATGGATTTAGTGGCAGTCATGACCAATGGAATTGCCAGTTAGTAACCTAGTTATACCGTCAGTAGGTACGGTACCTACCTAGGTACTATCTAGTAGGTACTAAGGTACCTAATCTCGGTGACTTGATTTTTCCTCGATCAATTTGCCGTAAGAAAATAATAGTACTCCGTACGCCGTACGTGATTCTCTCTTACCCCTCTCTTCCCGTGGATGAATCCTGTTTTATTCCATTTCATTTCTCATTAGTTCAGTTCTCAACGGCTGTCTCAGGATGCTGGTAAAGTATTTTTCATAGGAAACCAATGGTAGTACCAGGTAGTAGAGTACTCCAGCCCTGAGTACTACTACTAATAGGTAGGTATTAAGTAGCATGTCAGGCAATGAAAATCTTCTGATTTGATCCCACTTGTTTTACTTATTACCTAACAAACAACCTTGAAATGTAGTGGGTTGGACAACCCAACCCATTCACGCAATAAATCATGATCGATTCAGAAGTTCCTGATGCAGGCAACCATGGATTATTCCATCCAGTTCCAATCAACCAAGTTGGAGGGTGTAGGTTTCTATCCATGATTGGTGTCTGTATTCAAGTGAGGAGAACTTGCGTAACGCACAGTGTCTGGTCCGTGTTTGTATTTCTTATTTTCCATGCAGGTTTTTATTCTTAGAAATCTGCTGATTAGAGGAGTACTACTAAAGTACCTGGGTAGGTACCTACTAACCTAGTACTAGTAGTCTTCTGGCCTTTTTTCTCTTTCACACTCTTTTTTTTTTTTAGTAATTTTTAATTTTTCCCTTCAAAGGTGAAAGTAACCAGTTTCTGCATTTGTCATACGGTAGTATTATAAGAAGTGTGAGAACCACAGCAAATAAATGATTACAGACAATCAAAGATATGATCAGTCTCTCCAGAAACAACCAAGAATTGAAAGTTCTTTGATCATACTTAATAGGATTGAAATTGTCACTTGTATAGATCTACTTAATATATACACCTACCTAAGAATAGGCATTTCAACTTCTGGCCCAAGTCCGCTAGTAACGCCATCGTCCGACCCAAACTGACGCTGATAGGAGAGAACTGCCAATCGGTCATCCATACAGAGCGACGGTCTTTTCCCCTCTCATTGCGTGGCGTGGCGCCTTTGTCGTCAACCCCAAATCCAGGTTCCCTACACTTGTTAAGTCCAAAAAAGGTCTCAACAATCTGCATCCATGTGAAAGGTGCTTGACAGTACCTAAACCTCAACTTAGACTTCATCGTTTCATCTTCTGCTTCCCTTTTTTTTTTTTTTTTTTTTT
>ML739258.1:0-36790 GCA_009193565.1 Aspergillus coremiiformis | reverse complement strand
GGGGGAGGTTTGGGGATAATATGCGACAGCGCCACCGAGCCTGAGGCAATTGCAAGAAATCAATTGAAGGGCAAAGGGGGGGAGGAGGAGGAGTGAGGAGACGAGCGCAGGAAAAACAGTTGATGTCAACAGAAATTCGGGTGGATTTCCGGAGACTAAAGACCGAACTAAAGCTAACTTGTCGGCGGTTGTGGGGAGATTTTTTATTATTATTATTATTTTATTTTTTTAATTTTTAATTTTTGTTTTTTTTTTTGAGAAATTGCAAAAGGTGGAAAGGATTAAATCCGGGTCGGAGGGTTCTTGTCAAAAAAGAAAAAGAAAAAGAAAAAACAAAAAGAAAAAGAGAGAGAAAAAGGAATGGGTTGGTACTCCGTACAGTACAAAATTTCTACCTATTGTATTATTTGATTCAACTGGGTGTTAATACTCAATACTAAATACTAAATGACGGTTCCCGGGACCTTTTCTTTTGTTTCTTTTTGGGGAAGTTCTGCAAGTCCTTTTTTTGGGTTTAACCCTCTCCCTCTTTTTGGTTTAATCTTGATATTCCGTTCATTTCTTCTTCTTTTTTACTTTCTCTCTTTCTCTGTCTTTCCTCTTTTTACTCTCTTTTCTCCTTTGCCTATCAACCTTCAGAACTGGTGAAAGAAAAATTAGAAAGAAAATTTTAAGGTAAAATAAATCAATAAATAAAGAATTGTGTGCTTCAAGAATTAGTACCAAACCTTAAGCACAGTGGTTAAACCAGGAAGGGATTAACTCTCATGGGTTGACTTTCCTCAATCAATCACTGCCAGTCCTATAATAGATTAGAAAACCCTGTCGACTTTCCCCCCCCCTTGTGTTGTTGTTTAAAGAAAGAAAACTCAACCACTGCACAGGGTACAAAAGTACTCTAAGGGGTTGGTTAGTAAATGATGCCTATTGCTAAGTAGTAATAGTACTCTGTAGGGGTTCAAATAAAGAAAAAAAGAAAAGAAAAGAAAACTACAAACCAACCAAGGAAGCAAACAGACTAGTCTCTATCTATAGAAATCATTCCCTTCCTCCCTCTCTTGAAGTTCTTCCCCTTGTCAATACCAAGAGAGATTACGGAGTAGTATAGTAGTCAACTGTCCAGGTGGTTAGAGACCATCAAACAATAGTCATTATCATCCCGAATCAAGGTCTCCATGCAGCAGGAAACCCCAATAATTTCACCGGGGCATCTGCAGGAGAAGAAGGGAATTCAACTTGAAGTTGTCCGACTTCAAGGACCGCAGTGACTCACTTCAAGCCAATCATTGGAAAGTTGATGATTATGATGATCTACTTTTGGGTCTTCATCCAACCATTTCCAACCAAACTGGTTTAATATTCGAAGAAAAGGGATGATATATCTACCTAGGAACTTGAAAGTACAAACTTAAAAGAAAAAAAGAAAAGTCGGAAAGGAAAGGAAGTTGGAAGGGAAGAGTTGGTCGTCAGGGGACGTATCCATGTAAGAGTATGTACTAATGAGTACTCCGTACTCCGTACACACATACCAATCCGTCACTGTGTAAAAAATACTAATAGTAGTAAATATAGGTACAGTATCTCAAATACCACCAGGATCCCTTGATAATTCCCCAGAAATACTATAGAATCGAAGAGGAACTTGGGTCTACTCCGTAAACCCTCATGATATAAGGACTTAATTTAGCAGGTAATTCTTCAGGTCTCTTCCAGCATCTCTTCCCACCCCTACCTCGTATGTATGTACTGAAACAACTTTTACTTGTGGACCAATCACCCAAACTAACCCATGAAGTTTTACCTGTCACCTTTTGCCAACCTTCCAAGGTTACTACTATGTAGAAATCCACCAACCCTCCTCCATCCAAGGGCTGGGGGGACTGCATCCGTACCAAGAATTGGCCAACTCACTCTGTCAGGCACCAAACAGACCAATAGCCGAACTCAACCGGTAGATCAAATCATGGCGATTGGGTGAAAGAGACGGTACAACACAGCCTTCATGTGATGGTTTTATCGATATGTCAAACGGCATGCATTCCCATCAGGCAAACTTAACACCGTATGTAACTTGAGACCGACGCTAGACAATCAGACAAGTAGGGAGAGCGTTGGCTCTGACCAGTAGTCTAAATGAATGTCGGGACGTCAGTTTGACCTTAACTCCATGTATCACATTCAACGGCCCACATTGTGTGTCATTGTCACTCAGGAGAGATGAGGATCCGTGCCATCCTCTAATACGTGGATGATATCATAATATGGGATACTATAGCAGTCTCAGGTTACATGCTGGATAACGTTGAGAGTCTGGACATCTGCGTTCAAGAAAGAAACAGAGAGGGGGGAAACAAAAAAATAAAAAAAAAATAACCGAGCGCTAATGCCAGCTATTAGCATGCACCCGTTATTGACGCCTTCTAAGCCAGGATATATGTCGGTATATAGATCGCACGAATCAAAGCGCATGCTATCTAATGGATCTCTATCGACTAAGCCGCGATCGCATGCCCCGCATCCCCATTGATGTGGTTGACCAGACTCGCCGCCGGCCCCTCCAGCTGTGTGATGCTGCTGTACCGTTCGAGAGCCTCGAAGACATGACTGAACACCTGCTGCTCAACGTCTGCCGCCCATAAGAAATCGAGATGTTCGTACTTCGGGATTATCTTTGCGGTGGTCCCGCGCGGGAGCTCCTTCAACATCACGTTAATGTCGACTAGGCTGTCATTGCCACCGTACAGTAGCACGATGGGCGTCTTGATGTTCTTGGTAGGATATTTGACAGGCTTATAAAATCGTTCGCTGGCGACGACGCTGAACGGAGCGTGGACCTCGTCGTCGTAGAATTGGAAGTTTTTGTGACGGATGATCTGGAACCAATGGACAACAGATTTGGTGCTCGTGAAGGAAAACAGATGGAGGTACCCTGCTAACTTTTGCCAGCGACTAATGTTTCGACATTTCCAGTTAAAGAGAACGTCAAGAGACTTGTCGATGATCCGGACGAAAATGGGTGGGTAGAGCACCGTCTGCCACATCGTCGTCGAACTGAGGATGCTGCGTCGGCCGAAAAGAAGAAACAAGAAATTCGGAGAGGCCTTCATCAGCGAGTCAACGACATGATTCGGCAAGCCCGTAGGCGCCATTGCGGGCGCGAGAGCCACAAAAACATCAACTTTCTGGTTCAGCAGCGGGTGGATGGAGAGCGTTGCAAAAGCCTGAGCTGTGCCTTGCGAGAACCCAACGTATGACAAGGAAGGCTGGCCCGTCACTTCCAAGACATAATTGATGCTGTCGGGAATATCGTGGAAGGCAAACTGATCAATGGAGAAATCCCAGAACTCGTTGGACCCGGGCGAAAAACGAACGGACTTTTTCGAGTACTTATTGCCGCGATTGTTCCCAAACCACACATCATAGCCTCTTTCCACCAATTGAAAAGGGAGACATCGTTGTTCTTCTGACAAACACACCCAAACCTCGCTGCACATCATGAGCCCATGATGAAGGAAGACAACCTTCTTCCGGATGCCACCTTTTCCTTGGTTGACCCGCATCTTTTCCTCGCCTCTCCGGTAGGCCAAGCGGTGGAGGCCGAGAAGGTAGCCATCGCCGGTCTGAACGATATGCTCTTCAGTCTGGTAACCAAACAGAGAACATATATCTACGAAGTCCGACGCTTGTGCGACTGCTGCAGCGATTCGTTCTTCTTTGCTGCGCTTCTCTTCAGCCTCGGGAGTTATGAATAAGTTGAAGGCGGTTTTCGACCGGTCGTAGAAGAATTTGATTACCGTTTCAGCTGTTCAGGATCAACGGAGGGGGAAAATATAAAAAATATCGAGAACACAGGAGTGACTTAAACTCACGCAAACAAAGTGTGATAACATGTATAATCCCTTCAAGTAGGACCAAAATCAGAGAAGCGAACAGAGCCAGATACTCAAACCAAAACAGCCTTCCGATGACCGGCATGCGTGCCATGATGAAACAAATGTTCAGTGTAGAATGTAGCACGTCTATCGCAAAACCCAGGATCTGAAATCCATTATTGTAGAAGAAATAGCGCCAGGAAGCGGGATAAATTCAATTTATTTATTAAGATCTCCCAACCTCTCAAGAAAAAAAAAAAGGGAACGGCCAGACGTCACCTGCTTCGATTGATCTTCATGTGATAACGGCTTATCTAATCCGGGGAATTGCCCCATTTATCATTTTCCTTTTATTTGTCTGGACTCTAGAGTCTGGACTCTGGACTCTCGACTCTCTCTGGACAATTCTTTTCTTTGCCATTGGCGGCTAAACTCTGGCAAGATGCCAAACTCTTGCAACGATATCCGTAAGTACGAGCTGAATATTCCTTATCCCCGACACCCTTCCCCTGTAGTCACTTCGGGAGACACGCTCGATTCAACAAAATTTCCGCAATTAGAACTGAACCCACATCCTAACAATTGCTTCGAAATAACCTACAGGGGAAGCATTGGCCCAATGCCTCCAAGAATCCGACTGTATAATGGTTCAGCGCCACACGCCCCGCGAATGCCTGAGGGAACCGTTAGTTGACACACTGCCCATGAGATGCCAGCAGCTGCGGAAAGGGTTCAGCGAGTGCAAGTGAGTCACGCGTATCTTCCCGCTGACGCCTCGGGAGCCAGTCCTAACGTGTTTTTTCCTTTCAATCTTAATCTTCGTTTAGGCGGGGTTTGATCGATATGCGCAAGCGATTTCGCGGAAACCAGCCCCTCGGAGGCGCCAGCGAAGGCGGGAAGCGGAACAAGCCGCAACAATTATATGCCGGGAAGCCGGCATTTGAGAGCGTTAAGGAGATCAGCGGGGACGAGGTCCAGATGGATCCTGAGAAGACAAGGGGGCTGTAAAGGGGATGCTTCGAGGTTAGCTCGGTGATGAAACCCCTTTCCGTGGTCGTGGTCGAAGGATCGTCGATATGTAGCTGGACTTTCTGTGTTTTCGTTCTCTTAGCATGGACTGGAGTTTGTGGAGGGACTTCTACGATTATAGACCTCATGATTCTGGTGTAGGATGTACAGTACATCCTGGGTAAATGAATATTCGCCGCCATCAAAGACCTCTTTTCAAGCCGGGTCGACATGGGAATGTCCTAGGACACGCGGGACAAGCAATTGAGGATGAACGCTGAAATGACCGGTGAGATCTGATGAATGATGCCGAAGTCGATGCCGACGAAAAGATTGAAAGCAGCGATGCTTACCCCTTCAAGAATAGGTCATTCCTACTGAAAAGCTCCCTCCATCTGTGACTTTCATGACATGATAAAGTTTCGAAGCCCTAGGTCGTGTTTTCTTGTTTGATCTACATGTTATGTGGATATGAGAAGATCTTGCCAATCTCAGACCTACTCAGGAAGTAGACAGAAACATTTGGTTTCTTTGGCTCATCTTGCACTTAGAATCGGTTGCTTTAGATTCTAACTGACTGCTTGATCCTCAAAGTTCCACGTGCCCCGAGAACTCCATAGACTGTAGAAAAGAGGCCACATTTATAAGGACCAGGTGCATGCAGGACATATACATCATTATCGCGGGTGCTAGAGCAAATAGGAACGTGTAAGGGACATTCCCACCTAACTACATCACAATTTCATTTCTACTGCATACTCGTCTGACTTCTGCACTAATTCTTTAACTCGGCCATCCTAGAAAAAAGTTCGTCCTGTTCCTTGGCTCCGCCATTCGCAAAGGCTTGGTAGCTTCGAACGGCAGCCTGGCGGAGACTGTCTTCCTCAAATATGCCACCGTGATTTCCATGAGGCATACCTTCCAAGAATCTTGGGTCGGACTCGATGGCGAAGCTCAATGGACATTCACAGGCACAGACATGATTCTTATAACAGGGCTTATCACATCTGTGCCCACACCGCATCTGTTGATCACAAACTTCGTTACATTTAACTTGATCATGGGAGAAGCTGAGAATTCACGAGGTCATTATTATACTACCCAAGACCTTCAGGGTCATACGGCCTGATCTTACCTATGACATGGAAGAGGACATCTGTGCCCACATCCAAGACGTTCGTTGCATGGAAGATCACATCCACCATAGGCGGTCTCCCACTCTGAGGGATCTGTCGGTGCTTGACATCAGTGGAGTCCATTGAAAAGCAAAGGGACAATACGAACCTTTTTTGTAAATCAAATTCTCATGCTTTATGCACGTCAGAGGCAGATTAAACCCAAGTCGCCGTGTTGGATTCTTGCCCCCCATGATAGTGACTACTTGCCACCAGAGAGGATCCGCATCAGCGAGCGTCGTGGCGTTTCCAAAGATGTAGAATCCGCTTCTAGCACGTGAAAGCGAAACGCAGACCCTATTCTCTATGGACAAAAACCCGATGCTGGGCTTGCCACTCCTAACCAGGGAGAGAATGACAACCTCATTCTCTTCCCCCTGAAATGAATCGACAGTTACAACCTTCACATAATGGCCCTGGAGATAGGAGTTCTCCTTGAATAATTTGAGCAGTTTCTTTCTCTGGCCATTATAAAATGTCAGAACGGTTATGTCCTTCACCGCAACACCATTAAGCACCAGATGAATGAAGAACCCTAGAATCATCTCTGCTTCCTTCTCATTGTACTTAGAAGCCAAGTTGTCATGACTTTCTGGCCAGTTGTGAGAAAAGAAGTATGATCGAACGCTTCCCATTCCTGGTACTTTAGGGCGTTCGTGTACTGACTGGTGGTCCTGGAGGTCGCCATAAATTGGCTCCAACAATCGACATATTTCAGGCGCCATCCGCCTCTGTCTTCGAAGAGTCTCATATTCGATCCCATTATGCACGAGCCTTTCGAACATTGAGACATCCAGAAAAAATGGATCACCTTGAAGGTCCTGTACCGAGCAATTCCCCCTAAGTTGTTGATGATCTCCCACAAGGATCATATGTTGGAGAGAATTGAAACAGGCAGCCGCTACCGGTGCTTCGATGGCTTCGGCTGCTTCTTCTATCAGAACAATCCTCGGTTTCAGACTTGATATAAGAGCTCGATACTTGCTAAGACCGGTTGTTGTCATCCCAATTACCTTGATTTCTCGGAGTGTGTGATTGTCTCGTTCCCACTTTCCGATGCGGAGCTCTTTGCAATTATGCGTGTAAAGAGTAACCAGACTTCGGAACTTCTTTCTGATTTTATCTTTAAGTAGCTTTCGAAGAATGTCATAAACCCCTCCACGTTCTTTGACTGGTATCTTCCACATGTCAGTTTCCTTAAGATACTTCCGGCTAGCTTCCTCGGAGGCTGACGTGGTTTGTCCGCAAAAACCCTCCTGTAGACAGATGTATGGTCCTTTGAGATTCTCGTAGGCATCCTCTTCAAAGCCTTGCTCAGCTTCTAACTCTTTGAGTTGCTCATATTCTAAGTCGATCTCATCCTCTTGAAAGCCAAATGTTTCTGCTGTGTAGTGCACTTCAAATCGCATCACTTGCTCTCCAAGCCAAGCCAGCAAGGGGTCAGCGTCTTCTTCATTGCCAGGCCGTACCCAGCCTTCCGCTCCCTTTGCAAGAGACTCGCATTGTGTCGCTGTAAGTAGGCCATACTTTACGAAAAGTTGAGATGGGAGGGGAACGTCGGCGTTCTCGGCGTTGAAGTCCCGCAAGAGCTCAGCAATTGTTTTATGAAACCCCCTGTATCGCCTCTGGGCTTGTCCAAGAACGCCACCTTGAAGGGTAACGATTGGTTCATCTTGCCTGACGGCATGAAGGGTACGCCTTTTTACCTCAGTGTCATTGCTTCTGCCTCCTAAGCGAATGTAGTCGCTTTCAAAACGAGATACATGCTTCAGGAGCTGATCTAAAGCATGGTTTGTATGAGATGCAATGATCACGGGAGGATCGCCTGGTTTCATGCTAGAAAGCAAGATTCTCAACGCAATAACGGAGACGAATGTTTTTCCCGTTCCTGGAGGTCCTTGAACTACGGCAAGGCTTTTCGTAAGCATTTGCCGCAAGGCTGCCCATTGCGTGGCATCCAAGTCACCTGTTGGATGTTTAGGCCAGCTTTCTAGAACATTAACCTTGCCTTCTTCTCCAGATGGATCAATAGCAGATTGTATGTCCATGACAGGATTCACTTTGACATACTCTGGAGCTTTGGTATTAGGTTGAAGAAAGCAGATGTGTTCGGCAAGGGGAAATCTGTCAAGCCGGTAAGGTTTTGATCAAAATGAAAAGATGAAAGACTCACTTTTCTCGGTTCATTTTCTGTAAGGCTGTCATAGTATGTCTCATGGACTCGTAGTAACCAGTTCTGGCCTCAACCATGACCCATTCTTGTTGAGCGTCAAACTCTGCATCTTCAGGCCTAGCGAAGTAGATGTCAATCTCCGGAGGCTGCAGCTTTACACCTTCTAGTGGCCGAGCTGCAACGACAGCAATAATACATTTGTTTGTGAACGAATCATTTGCAGGCGAAAGTGCAACAATGTTGCCACTTATTAACCGCTTCGAATATTCCCAGACAATGTTTTTTCCTGATCTATTGGTGGAGAATCTAAGTCGAAACGCCAGGCCTTGTTGTGCAAACGTAATGCCTATAATGTGAACCTAAGATCCCTCCAGTTAGATGGTTCCACAATCGAAGATAGTGGAAGATATCTTCGAACCTTCTCGTAGATAGATACAGTATTCGTATCGAGCATTTGCGGATCTTCTCGGACGTACGCCACAGCATCCCTTAAAGGAGCAACTGCGTCTTCTCTAAGCAAGTCATAGTGGGCTTTTAGATAGTCTCTCTTCGATTCCCAAGGACCTGAGATATGGTTTGGCAACAAATCAATAAATTGAGTGTCTGATTCAGTTCCCATTATCTCACGAGGTGATGGAACTTCAGGGTTAAGAAGCCAAGGCTCAGGGTCTTCAAGGTTTGCCTCATTGAAGTAAGTTCTCACGTCCTGGTTGGCGGGAACAACAGGGTTGAGGCCTAATCTCGTAAATTGCTTGTGAAGCGATTTATTGCCAGGTGGCTCCATGCTGTATAGATCATCACCAAGCAGTTAGTGAGAATAAAAGAAGGATTGTGGTAAAAGCCTCGAGGTGACTGATGGTGTAGGCTGGGTTACTGGGGGAAAGAGAAACAAGTGACATGGAGTTGTTTGCAATGGCCCAAATAGGCAGGTCATGGGTGATAAAGTAAAAAGATGAACAAGAAAATCAAAGAAAAGCTATATCTTTAGTCAATACAACTACCTGGTGCTCTAGGTAGTTCTTCTAGTTTCTTTTTTTTTTTTAAAAAAAAAAGATTCTAATGAGACACTAGGAAAGGATTGATCTATTCACAAAGTAATATAGCAAGTATAAAGACTTTGGATTTTTCCAACCAGCTCTAGAGGAAAGTGAATGAAAGAGCTTAGAGAGAGGTAATGCGAGTCATCCATGTGACTTTTGTCTCTGTGAAATCACAAAAAGAACTTGCTTAGATAGGACTATACACTGCCATTCATGGCCCATCAAATTTCAATCACATCTCTCTATATCTTAGGTTGCAAGCCTGCAAGTGCTTGAAGATAGCAAAACAATGGAGTATTATCAAGATGATATAGATCAGTTCTTTTTCTTGTGCCATGCTGAGAGCACAAGAGAAGAGAATTGAATGTGAACTGAGTATGTCCTCCATAACTTCATAATTTTGCAGCTAAGGGCCAATGATGACGCTAACCAGATCTAGTTGGTATATATGTGCCTCAGGCAGAAGGCGGGCAACGTGATGCTAGAACGATAAACGCATTTGGAGATCAAGGTAACTTGCAAACTCCAATATACTTCAACGCGCTCCAATACCATAGTTCTTGCCTTAATAGCCCTGGGCGCAATTTTTGTGCGACTAAATTTTCAGCCCACTCGTCGCCATCTAATGTCTGTGCGCGCTACCAAGCCATGAGCCCTTGAATTGTGGCAGTTCCCATCGAGAGTTGGGCTATCGAGATAAAGCTCTTTGTTCGCTACTTATATATACACTCCGTATTGTATAATTTCCAACTTCTTCAATCGCGTGCTATAGAGGATTAAAGCCTTGGAACCTTGCAACGGACGATAATGGCTTCGATCGCGGAAGAAGATGACGACCGCGATCTTGCAGGTGAGCTTCCCTGTCACACAACCGATGATGGTCGCAGCAGCCTAACGATTGGCGGTGCATAGGGTCGCAGGATGGAAGCTCCGATAATGAAATGGACGATACTCTCCGGGACGCTGACGACGGTGGCAACGACAACGACGCCGACGCCGACGCCGACGCTGATCAAGACGCTGATAGCCAATCCAACGCTAGTCATGTATCCGATAGCGCTGGTGTAGCACATCAACCAAATGTCGATGTTGAAATGACTGCGACCGGTCCGGTGAACATCGTGCATGATTCGATTTCTGTGTTTCATCCCCCCGTCCGGTCCGAATGTCTAACTGCCTCCACCTACGATATTGTCCCTACAACGGCTGCACCTCACAGCACATCGATCAATGCGGTGACCGCGACTGCGGATATGAGATGGGTATTCAGCGGTGGCTCCGATGGATACGTGCGCAAATTTAATTGGGTGGAATCGATCAACAGCAAGTTGATGTTAACTGTGGCACAAAGGCATCCCTTTGTGGATAGTGTGATCAAGGCGGGCGTGCTGATGACATATTGGGAGAATATGGATGGAAACATTCTGTCACCGGTGTATTCTTTAGCCAGTCATAGTGAGGGGCTATGGCTATTGTCTGGCTTGGAATCAGGTGCCATTCGTCTACAATCTGTTCGCCATGATGAGGGGAAGGAGATTGCTCTGCTAAAGCAACATACTTCAGCGGTGTCAGTTTTGAACTTGACATCAGACGAGAAATCATTATTGTCTGGAAGTTGGGACAAGCGAGTCTTTGACTGGGACCTGAACACAGGGCAGACCAGGCGCTCATTTGGATCGAGTGCCGGGCAGATATCAGCCATTGATCTACGGCCAGAATCTAGTCTCCCAGTTCCTAAAGATACAACGGAGACTCCACTACCTAATGGGACTTACTCATCTAATTACCAGGCGAGTGGTGGAAATGGCTTTGATTTTATGGATACTTCAAACGAGCAAGGCGGTGTTGGCGACTCATCAAACCCGCAGGCGGACTCACCAGCAGACTCACTTTTTGGTGGAGCAGACTCATTGTTCGGGGATACAGATGGTGCGGGAGGCGAAGGCGCAGGCACATCAGGAAGTGCCTTCGGTATAGATGAAGATGATGAGTTTGGCAAAGCCCTGGCTAATGGCACCCTTCCCGACCCCGATGCGCCCGGTGAGCCTGAACCGTCGGATCAGCAAAATGGAGTCCCAGAAGCATCTGCTCCCCCCAGCGCTCAAGTTAAGGAGGAGAATGCAGCACCCCATCAACCAGAGACTTACCAGCCAGGGGCCGCTAATGGCTCATCACAGCCCGTAGTAAACGGGCTGCCTCACGCGGAAGAATTAGAACCTGCATCACAGAACCAAGATCTCGCCCAACAAACACAATCTGACGGGAACGTCACCGACCACACATTCCTTGCTGCATCCATTGATGGTACTATCCGAGTATGGGACAGGCGACAACCAGATCCCGTCGCTCGCATCTCATCTCGCAATTCCCCTCCGTGGTGCATGAATGCATGCTGGTCTCCAGACGGTAATTATATTTACGCCGGCCGTAGAAACGGAACAGTTGAAGAATTTAGTCTTCACAAGGGGCTGCGAGATCCAGAGAGGATTTTTAAATTCCCCCAGGGGAGTGGACCCGTTACGGCTCTCAGGGCGATGCCTAACGGGCGACATATCGTCTGGTAAGTTCCTTGTTATACTCACGAAGTGAATGAAACTAATACATCCTTCCAGCGCCTCCCATGATATCCTTCGATTATATGATCTGAAACACGAACAAGTCGCTCGTCACTCAACCGTCCCCTTCCTTATCATCCCAGGACATCGAACAGGAACTGTCTCGCAACTCTACATTGACCAAGCTTGTCGATTCATGGTTTCTACAAGCGGCAACAGAGGCTGGGAAGGCAGTACCACCGAAGTCTTACTGGGGTACGAGATCGGCGTTCCTCGGTAATCAACTGTGGATTTGTATACTATCTGTATCTCTGACATGCTTGTACGCTTATTGATGAGATGCTTTGTTATGTGATGTATTTTAATCCTTGTATCGGCGATATGTTGATGATAGCGTTGTATTCGATTAAATTAAGGCACGACTGAACGAGTCCTACTATCAGATTCTCCCAAACTTTGACATAAAACTCATCAGCTTGTCTAGTATCATCATCTACTAACATTGAGCTCGATATAAGCAATTAACAACAGAGAGCAACTGAAGTAAACCAAATAATAGTACATGCTGTACAGCTCATATAAAACCGCCAACACCCAGATACTGCAAGCCAAACAACAAAAGAAGAAATATAAACCAAGCCAACAAAACGAAAATATTCTCCAATCACAAAACAAGATCCAAGCCATATACAAGCCTAACCAAAAAGTCATAATCATAGCCCATCATCATGTTGCACATCATCAAAATCAATCCCATCACAAACATCATACTGTCCCGCCCTCCAAGGCCCAAACAACGAATTCTTCGCCCACCGAACATGCCCATCCTCATCATGTTCAAAGAAAACATACCCCGGCTGCTCTACCTCCTCCCCCTCCCTAGACGACCGTACGCCCCAAGGCCCTGTAACCAAGGATCCAAACCCGGGCAGCGCCGCATTCGGAATATGTCCCCGCGCCTCAACCCGACCACCTCCTACATTATTGACAGTAACAAGATACGCGGGCGGGAGAGACACATCCCGATCCGGTCTCAACGGCATCGGAATCCAGGCGTCATTATTATACGACTGGGGTCTAGCCTTATCATGTCTGCCGGGCAAAGGCCGAGAAAGAAGTATGGCGTCCAACTTCTCCGTGTCCAATAGTAAGCCGGGAGTCTGGACATAGAGAACGGAGTCATACTGCATGAACTGGATTTGGCCGAGACGGAGCAATTTCGTATCCGTGGGCGCGTACCCTGCGGCCGTGGCGGCCGTCATGTCGATGGGGAGGAGCCAGATGTCGTATTTTAGGCTTGCGGTGCGGAGGAGTGAGAGGGCTTTTGAGACCGGTTTGGAGATTTTGTGGGCGGACATCTGGTCCCATTCTTGTGGGTACATGAAGAGACGGTCTTGGATGGCTGTGCCGTTTGTTGAGAGGGTTTTGAAGAAGAGGATGGCGGAGCAGATGTCGGATGGGTCTGGGGTGGAGAGGAGTTGGAGGTAGGCGTAGCTGCCTTTTTGTTCTGGGTTGCGGGGCTGGTCTGGCAGGATGTCGTCTAGGAGGCTGAGCTTTGAGCTACCTTGGTGTGAGGATGATCTTGCGGATCCTAGACCGGTGATGGGGTCTCGTGGGTGAGGGGGTTTGATGGCATGTTGGATACTGCGGACGGATTGTTGTTGCAGGACGTAGCCGGAGAGGAAGAGGAGTAGGGTGAATATGCAGATCACACCAGACGAGAGAATGACTGATACCGTGGAGGAGGTTAAGAGCACCATTGCTGGTTAATTGGTTTCCGCATTGGTAAGTGTATGGGACCGTGGTGGTTGTATAGTCGTTAGTAGTCCTTTGGCGTTGAGGGTGTGGATGAAACAGTATATTGGATAACAGGCTTGTAACACGACAGGAGATAAGGTCTTTCCTTTAAATGATACTGTTATAGCTTATCAAGTCATCAATCATGCCATTTATACATTAAAATCCAGGGAAGTTTCAATGCTTCATGGTGTTTACAGCCAGCCGGTTGTCAGTGCGACTATCGATAAGCACGGGACTTGGCATAATTCATTTCAATCTTTGAATCTTCGGCATCATCGTTTCTCCGCCAATCTTTTCCAACGCCTCACCTCACATCCAATCCGCATCGGAAAACATGGCCTCCCACCGCGCCGATGCCAGTACCCTCCTCGACAATCGTGGCTACACCGGTCCCTTAGTCCGTGGCGTCAATCCGGCCACTCTATTCGAAAAAGCCGTGCGCGACCGCATCACAGACTCCTACTACTGGAAGGAACAATGTTTCGGATTGAATGCAGCGACGCTATGCGATCGCGCAGTTGAATTGACCTCCATCGGCGGAACTTACGGCGTTTCCGAGAAGCCTACCTCATTCCTGTGTCTCGCGTTCAAGATGCTACAATTGAACCCGGAACGGGATATCGTACTGGAATACCTGAATTTCACCGACCCAGTCAACGACGAAGAAGGGGAACAGACAGCAACAGAGCAGGCTGAGAACGGTGTGGTCAAGCAGCAAGGTGACTTCAAGTACCTGCGGGCTTTGGCGGCATTCTACATCCGGTTGACCTTCGACGCGGTCGATGTGTACAAAACGCTGGAACCGCTTCTCCTCGATTATCGAAAATTGAAGCGCCGGGTGCGCGATTCGGTTGTACTTACGTATGTGGATCAATTTGTCGATGATCTTCTCACAAAAGATCGTGTGTGTGGCACGAGTTTGTGGAAGTTGCCTTCGCGGCAACAGTTGGAAGATCTGGATCTTCTGGACGAACGAGTCAGCCCGCTAGCTGCTGAACTGGAGGAGATGGACAATGAAAACGAGGAAACCGAGGAAGGACAAGCTAGTGATTCACAATCTGCTGGTAATGCCGGTGATGATTGAGATAGCGACTGGCTTGCTACGAACGTCTTTACCGCTCTACCAAGGTATACCTTGGTGTTGAGCTTCTATTACTGGCTCGGCCTCGAAAGTCACGACTACTTGTATAAACGGATGACAGTTTTTGATAAGCAGTCATGGTATCTGAGAATCCACGTCCTCAATGAGTGCGGTTCTCGACCCCGCTACCATATGCGGTCTACAAGCGCAACGACGGGCTACACTTCGAGCTTGGTGATACAAGGCGCCTCATAACAAGCGCCAGACTCTTCGAAATAAACTATATGAAGACAAAGACCATGAGAGTATGGGGCTCTACGATTCGGGAGTCGGGAATTGAAGTTTTGCATTCCTGCTTTGAGCATCGTACTATATTTACCATCCGCAGTACTTGAAGATACCCAATTGTCTTTTGTATGACTGTAAAACATTTCTTGGATTTACGATACTGGTCATTTCTCATTTCACTATGCTTGTAAACCACAGATGAACGCAGAAAAAAAAACGCGTTCGTCCACCGGCGTAAAGATATCGATATCAGAAACTTTCAAATGAAAGAATAGTTGAGAAATAGCGGGCAAGCGAATAGTGCTAAAAGCCTTGTTGGCGATGCCACTTTTCCTGCCAGTTCTGATACCATGGACTGTCATCCAATGTGGCTACTTCCCAGTTTCTAGGAACAAGCTCGTTCTCTTCTTGTTCTCTCGCCCATTCTTCAAGCTTGGGAAGTACGACATGTTCCACGTGCCATGTTCCCTTGTACTCCATCAGATTTTTCTTGCCTTCCTTCAAGATTTTAGTCACCAACGCGGGTACGCCAGGCTCGTCCCGGAATTCGGTCACGGGTGTGAAGAGTGCCTTGAAATTGAATACAATAGCTCCCGACAAGGGAAGACGGCGGAGCGTTTGCCAATCCACTCTCAGATAGCAGTCCTCTAACTGAAGATTTGGATCCTGGCACAATCGGAACTTCTCGTGCGGGTCCCCTTTGGGCATATACAGAGGTCGTCCAACCTCAAGACCCCAGGACCCTCTTTGTATTGGCTTATCAGTCGACATGTTGGCGAAAAAGCTGTGTGGAGCTCTGTCAGTGCATGTTGAGAAAGATGCTTGGGGCTGGTACGCACCGATCCATGGAAAACTGCATCTTCTCCTTGTAATCTGGAACTGGACCATGAATCTGCTGAAGCCGAAGCCCGATCTTGGTACCAACATTCCATCCCAAAGCAGAACAGATGACACCGGCGCGCAAGAAATAGTCACCCGTTTTGTCGTCACGTAGCATCAACCCAAAGTCCTCAGGCACATTGTCAAGCAGGATCTCAAGCGGATGCCTTGACCTGATATCCTGTTGCGTACCCAATATCCTATTTTGTAGGATGCAATTGTCTATTACAGAGAAGTAATGTGGATATCGGGCGCAGAGAAATTGTAGAACAATCTCCATAAGCTCTTTGCAAGCCATCTCAGAGCCTGGAAGCCAGCCAAGGACCGCGTTTCCATGGTTCGCATACAATTCCCTTCGTTGCGCTATCCGCTGTTTATATGTGCCCTCGAGCTCTATCCACCAGTCCGTTTCAAGCTTTGTCAACGCTGTCCCGGTTGTCAGTTGTACTGCATAAGTGATGCACAGTACCGACACTAGCGAACGTACACATTGTTTGGTGGTAACCCCATCTGAACGGGCGATACGGCCTGGCCAAAGCTTTATCGATATTAAACTCGGGATATTCTTTAGGCAAAGGTACACCGCTAAGCGTTGCATAGTCAGGGAAGTCCCCTAAGGCTTTAATTTCAGCTACTGAAAATCCTGTCGGCGTGTATCTGTCATTCTCGCAGACCCTATAATCCGTGGTCATAGGAAGAATGTCTTTGAGAACCTCCTTTTCACCGACTTCGCTTGATACTGTCTCAAAATTCGGCAGTGCAGTGAGGGCCTGGCGGCCCTGAGGTGGTAAAACATCCACATACTGCAGTGATTGCTTTTCTGGTGATTCTGACTGCGACGTGCTCACCCTTTTCGATTTTCGGGGGCTATGATTTGAACGAAGCCAAGATGATTTGTTCTGCTGTCCACTCAAAGCAAAACATAGTCCAAAAAGTCCAACCACAATCAAGCAAATCAACAACAAGTTTCCCAAGATATTGAGTGTATCCATAATTCTCTCGGTACTATGAAATATACCATGGGGGTGTAATAAAAATATTGTAAGCACAAGGAGGTTCAAGGAACCACATTCGTACCATGTATTGTCCGTAGACCAGATGATTGTGTGGCCAAGCCATCTCCGTCGAGACTGCCTGGAAATAAATTTGCATTGGTACTATATAACAGAGACGGGGTCATGGAGCAAATCAAAAATTGGCAAGACCTACAGCCGAATTGAAGAGTTATACGATGTAACCATGCGTTTTTACTCTGTTCGGTGCGGAGATGCAGGTAAGAGATAAGGATTTTTATGGCCTCCCGTACCATACTTTTGGAAAGGTGTGGAGAATAGTCCTGCATAGATGTCTTCTATCAGACTCCAATGGTCTTTGCAGCGACGATGTAGGCCGAGATAGATGCATACGTCAAAGATGATGCAAGGTTCATGACTCGGCGTAACATTCCTTCAATCTGCAATTTCTTGGTTCAGAGATCTGATTCCTCAGCAATACGGGAGGGATTTCTCTCATGAGATACTTGGCGATAGAAAGAAATCCGGTCGCAAAATTGGCTTTCCAGTAAGATTGCGAGTGATAATGATGCGCACCTCCGCATTTCCTGAAAAGGGAAAATTATCCTCACGGAGCATAGCATGACGGCGCTACAGTCTGCAGCTTATGACCATTCTCTTGGAGTTGCAAAGTTCCTTTGTTCTCGGGGCATTTTCGATGTTAAGGCAACGTGTTTGTATGCTGGTGTCCTAGCAACGCTCCTGGATCTAGCCAGGGAACACGGCGTATTGAGAAAGACATCCCTGGAAGAAGACGGTCCTTGATAATCAAATCCTTTCCAAGGAATGACTTGCACCCATCTAAGAACAGATTGTTCCAGCAAGAAACAAGTAGCTGATGACTGGCAGCTCACCGTTGAAACCAGACAAACGGTCTTCCGAAACATGCGAATGAGACATTAAGGCTAAGACCCACACACTGGCAACAGGGAATCCGCAGTGCAACACGTTCAATCCTGCATGCTTCATGAATCCATCATATAGATAGGGGAACGCTGATGTCCGGAACTTGGCGGGCTGGGCCGAGAGTTGAGCTAAAGTTCTCATGCCACGCCAACTATGCAGTTCGTGAACCACTGGTTACTGACGCCCATTGCCACCGTGGATGAGATGGTGTCGCGTTGCATGATAGTCATACAGTATGAGCACCTACTAAGTAGTCCAGGGTAGGTTTCACCTAAAGCAAGGACAAATTAACAACTCGCCGGGGAAGTTGAGCAGTGCAACGGTAACTTGAGGCAATAATAATTTTGTACGCTTCAAGGTACTGAGTCTGTACTCCGTACGGAGTAGACCCATGTAATTCACCAGTACTGCTTGATACATACATACACCTGATCATGCTAATTTCAACCATTATTATATGATTACATGCTGGATCTCGCTCCATTGATAACGACTTATTTGATTGAATTGTAAACATCCAGCCCGCGCGCTTTACAGATGCTCCGTATGACCCTAACGAGTATACAACAACATCAACAGGAACAATATAAAACAGATATGCATGGAGAGAAGACACTTCAATGAAATTAGTTGTGTATGTACTTCAGATATAGCACAATCGTATGTGCTGTGATATACACGTTAAGGTTGGTCGAGGGGTGAGGTTGGAGTGGACCGAATCGAGTCGATGACAATAAATACGTGGTGAACGTCGTGAGGCGTTGGGGACAGCTGTCGGTCCTGGTGTATGTATTGACAGCTGTTTGGGTTCTTTTGGCCCCCAAACTAAATGGCAAAGCATTATCATAGCCTTGGATTTGGCGGATGGCATGGGGCCACGCAAGTATGGAATGACACCGAGGGTGTCCGGAGCCTGTCAAGACCCGAGATTCGGTATGCGGAGGATATGTGACAAATGGGTATCATAAGACCGCTATATTCGCCGAACGCGCAAATGAAGATGATAAACAAGAAACTGAAGACGGAACAAAGAAATGTGGGATCTCTTTTGTGAATTGAATTCAGTCGGGGTTCGTAAGCTATAGAGTGAACATTAGTTTTGAACCATCTTTTCCAATAAAAAGACGGGATATACTAACCCGAAGAACTGGCCGAGAATAGTCTTCATTATCCTGGAGCGATACTTCACTGTCCCGACGACCGTTTGGATACAGTACTGTATCTGTCTTCAATCGGGTATCGGTGAATTTCGGCAATCTGGAGGACCCGGATGATAATGTATGGCTGTGACTATCCGAGTACAGCCCTTTCGTGAAGCTCATCTGAGAGCCTTTGCTGTTTCTTCCGTCCAACAACTCATTTTGAACGCTCGGACTCGGGCTAGTTGAACGCGAGTGACGTTTTGATAAGAAGAGCAAGACAATGACAGCAATAATAATAGCCAAGCCGCAGATCGCACCGATAACGACACCAGCAATTGCACCTCCACTTAATTTCGACCCGCCACTCTCCTTCTGGGGCACGTCGGTATTTGAACTTGACGTGGGCTTCGGATTGGCGACCGTCACCGTTTTCACTTCACCGGCAACAGTTTCAACCACTTGACTTGCGGTTGTTGTTGTAGGTGATGTCTCAGTAGTTTTAGAAGAAGAGTCCGACGATTTTGTCTATGAAAAGTTAGCGCGCTCAAATGACATCAATACGAGCAATCGTCTCATGAAAAATTGCAATTTCAAGATCTCTTAATCTTAGCAACTTGCTTAGTGTGTCCAAGCCTTTGCGTATATGGACGAAATGTCTTCAATGCTGAACAAAGTAGCCTTCATCGCACTCGTACTAAGACGCTGGATCGATCGCTGAAAGGGGAATTCTAGGGATTGATGAGCAGGTATGAAATATTTACTGACCGATGACTGTGTTGTAGATGTCGATTGACTCGACGAGACTGTTGCCGTTCCCGAAGGTGAGTGCAAGTTCATCTGGAGATAAACAAAAACGCCGTCGGAAACACTTCCACAGCTATCGTCGGGATAGCCGGGACACCCCGTATCACATTTCGACGTGCCAAGATTGGTGGCTTTGTTGGGAGCAATATTCGAACACCAGCAACTTTTCCCTTGAAGAATTCCAAACGCATAATCGGAGTTACAGTGGTCTGTGCAGAGACCGTTCGACTGATACACACTGATATCTGTGTGTAGAAGGTTAGGAGGATCAAAAAGCATAGAAAAAGCAGTAACATACTTGCAGCGTTCGAAGCTCCGGTGTTCACGGTAGAGCAATATGTGATATCTGATGAGGCAGAGACTTGCCAGGCACATAAAGCGAGCAACAGCAGGGCCATGTTGAAATGCATGACGAATATTTTCGAATAGCAGTCCAGCCGTGACAACGGTGCGTGCGCTCGGTTCCCAATGATGCGATACCCTAATAAACCCTGGCCTTGAGCGAAACGTGCAGGAAGTCGACAACCAGATAGCCTCCCTCTAGATCAAAATGTACTTTCTCAAAGCCGATGAAACACCACCTCTTCTATTCTAAATCGGTCGGTCGGTCGGTAGCAAAAACAAATGGTGAATGTTGGGCCGGCGTACACTGGAAGACAAGGTTCATCGACAAGTATCAAATCGTAATTCAAGCCCCAGAGCTAGAAAGACTGTCTGATGGGCCGCCGCCCCGTAGAAGATGACTTTTCGCTTGGATCGATGACAGTTGATCACTGATGTCTATTAGACACAAACCACGGATACATGCAAACTACCATACGAATCCACAACATACCTGTCAACTAATAAGATGGATTCTTTTGTTTGTTGAATTGTTTCTTGTAATTACAGCCGACTCGACTTCGACTAGACAGATGTTTTTGGGCTGAGAAAGAACGATAGCAGGCGGATCAGAAGACTATCGCATCATCCATGATTATCGTCACCGTATTGACAGCAGTGAATGACAGCCGATCGGCGCACAGTGGGTGAGATAGAAAAGAACCCGGCGGAGTGTCAGAGGTAAGGACAGAAAGTAAAAGTGAAAGGTAGGGAAAGAAAGGAAGAGGGAGGAAAGGAGAAATGGAGAATATCGTTTCTCCTCTTTGGGTTGAAGAAGAAGTCGATGGATGGGCTGAGTGAGTGAGTCGGGTAAGGTCAGTTAAACAATCCAACTACTAGCAGGTAAGTAACAAAATTGAAAACAAGAAACATCCATGGAACAAGAGCGGGTTCCCTTCCCGGAGTTCCACCGGTACAGCCAGTAACCGTTCTGGAAAAAAACCACACCAAGAAATTTTGATTATCAGGGTAAGAGTACATCGTATCCATGGATGTATGTACATACTATGTACAGCGTACGTATGTCTATGCAATGATGCATCTAGGTACTAGTATGTACTAGGTAGTAGACTCCACTGGGCAGCTTAGGTACCCTAACCTAATCAGTAATAAGACATCTAGCCGAATGGGCCGTAGTACCTAAGGTATGGACGAAGGGAAAAAAAAAACAAGAGAAAATTACCGGCATACCCGCTTGTAAGTGGAGTCCAGAGTCCTAGCCTGTAAGTACATACATACCTCTAGTAGTACTAGATACTTTACTGTACATACATACATACATACCTTACCTATCTTAGTACGGACGTGAGTACTCAGTCAGTATACTCCGTACACTACCTGACAATGGAGTAATTCGATTTACAACTTATCCACCGGAAGCTGGTCATCAATAACTTCAAGTAATCACGCACTACTCCGTACTTACCTTTGTTACTCTTACAATCAAGGGCGAAACAAATTCTTTCAGATGAATGAAGGAAATTTTTTTTAAAAAGGAAGAAAAAAAGAAGAAAAAGGAGAAAGAAAAGAAAGAGAGAAAAAAAAAAACGGGGGGAGCCTTGGTTTTTTTTTTTTCTTTTTTCTTTTTTTCTTCTTCTACGGAGTATAAACAACATTTCATTATAATGCGTCAGGATGGTGGTTTCAGATCCAACCAGGAAGAAAATGAGTGGTTTTATTGAAAGATGTAGACCAGAAGGTGAGAATGTAATCTATTCGCGTAAATATCGGTCTAAGTACAGTACATATGTGGGTACTTCCTACACAAATCCCCGAGCTGCTAGGAGGGTGTGCCTAGTAGGTAGGATCGTTGTACGAGAGTGGCGCCACCACCAAAATGGTACTGAAGCTGGAAAAGATTTCCCAGATTCTGGCCAAAAGGACATGGAGGGAAACAAACCAATTATCTACTGGTCCTGGAGATCAATTGAAGGGACTCGGGACACTGTGCGACAGTGCATTTAAAGTAGTATGGAAACTCTAATGGATCTGTGGTTGCACATAGTACTAAGATTCAAGAATAAAGACACCCAGATTATTGGCCTTAATTTCTTCAATGATGAATGGGGGACTGTTTTCACCTTGGTTGGCCGCGTCATTTGTCTGACACGGCAAGACAGATGGATGTAAAGTGACAAAATGTAAGTCATGTCACATACCTTACCACCACAATACCACACACTCTTTCTCAGGAACAACTCTGCCTCACCTGACTTTGCTTTTTCCACAAGGAAAGGACAAGGTATTTGTTAGTAGCTGCCAGTAATAATTTTCTTTTTCTTGGTTATTTCCTTTTTTTTTTTTTTTTTTTGGATAATGGGATCTACCGATTCAGCCACTCCATATGCAAGCCCTGAGCGATTCAGCGTTTGAGACACGGTCACGGATGCAGATCCTGCTGGTCTCATTGGCCTTCACATAGCCAAGACAGCAGCCATGCGTCGGGTCTGACTTAACATTGCCCACCTGCAAGTGGTATCTACTATTCCGTACGGAGTACTTCGTTCGTAGTACTGTACCTACTTCATTCCAAATATTACATACCAGACTAACTTCAGTGGGAATAGACAATTACCATCGTTGTTGATGATACAATGGATACCCGCCACCGCACAGGACAACCTGTGGTCTCTATATGGATTTGGTCGAGTGGAGTTACGACTCAAGAAGCAATGTATAATGTCGATTTGACCTGACATTTACCCTATAATTATGCTTACTCGGATTTTCTCTTGTTCTTACGTGCGTCCCTTCTGTTCTAGCCGTGCCTGGATTGCCTGGAACAAGAAGTCTATGGTTCATGGTTGCGGCTTATACGGAGTAGTACTCCGTACATGGGCCTTTGCGCGGTTTCCGGTCGGCTTATCCCGTCTGTGACCCAAGGTCACGAACGGCGACATCTAGGGACAAGTTACAACTTAAGGTATGTAGAATCTCAAAGCACAAAGTCACACACATAGTACAAAGGGCATTGGAAGCTCCCAAGTACCAATACATCAATCCTACTAACAAAGTACATCGTTCAACAGTCGGTATCTGGTTGACTTTGGCCTGGAACCCCAGGCAGGCAAGGTGCCGTAACTACATACTACGGAGTAGAGTATGTCCCTAGGTACTGTACTCCGTACCTTGCTACCTAATCGATGGTTCAAAACATGTGACATCGAACTCCTTTGGATTGGAAGGAACCGATCCGCGATCTCACGTATTGATTACCCACACACTGCCAATTCTTCCTCCTTAAGATCTTTCACCTGCACTCCGTACACTGTACCAATGTGATTGCCGATTTTTTATCTCAAAGCACAACACTTGGAAATCAGCAATGGATCCTTCCTTAGTCAACAACTTCACTGAGTATGTGACAGCCCCCTTTGGATATGAACAGAAGAATGCACTGTGGCATTTGCCTTTTCACAAGCGAGATAAGCTATCGAAACTTTCCGACATGCCTTGGCCCTTGACACTCGGTCTCATTGAACCTCATCCCCGCTTTAATTAATAGGTTTAGACATACGGAGTATGGCCAGTCGAATAACACGAAGACTCCTGCCGTGGCTACATACACGCCCTATATTATCATAAGGGCATGCTTGAGATATCGACGGACGGATTGTTGGAGGTGCCCTGTTCACCATGGGAACTCCGGTGCGACTAAGATAGGCATCTGTCACAGCGTCCGCCAATAGAATTAGCCCAAGGCAACCCAACGAAAGGGATGACGACGCCCACTATCTGCGTATCATTCCTTTCCATCCTATCGAAGTGATAACGAAGTGAAACCCCGCCTTTCAAATGTCCGTCCCCGAACGTTGACGTTCGTCACCTGCGAACCATCTTCCTCGCAGGCCCTCTGCGCATCTCGGATCATCTCACCCTCACAGAAAATGCAAGCGCGATATTCGCGATCTAATCAGAACAGGTTGTCTACGAGTCTGATCTCCGGATGGCGATCATTCGGACAGTCTCTGCAGTACGGAGCAACCCTCTGGAATACGAGTCGTCGTTAATATGGAATGGAGGGGTTGCGCTGCGCTTAGAAGCTGTCATTATAGCCTTATCTCTACATTTAGCACGGGCGATACCATGCCGAGTCTGCCGGAGAATGCAGACTGATTGTCCGATATGCTTGACATCCACGAACAGTTGGATGAGCATAAAAACCAAGATGCTATTGTATCGAATCTCAAGCCATGATTGTATGGTTGGTCATCATTCTTTCAGTTGAAAAATCACTCACTCGTTGCTGAACGGTAAGTACCTGTATTTTAAAATGAAATGAAAACAGAAGAAAAAGAAAGTACTGTACCAATAATACTGTGGCTGGGGCAGTGTTTAAAAAAAAAATTAAAATTAAACAAAATGTGGAAATTCGATTAGTCAAATGCCGATCCCTTACTTGACATCAAAGACAGCCTAAATCACTGCATTGAAGTTTGAAGTTTGAACCCGTGAGACTGGTAAACCAAGTTGTAGAAAAAAGTAAACAAAGACCCAAAAACACATGAAACAAAAATAAAGCAACAAAAAAAAGGGTACAAACGATAGACAAAGATATACAAAGATAAACAAAGATAAACAAAAGGAATACTATACAAAAGATACTTACCAAAAGAACAAAAAGATATATATCAACCAGAAACTTACAGTCTCTCCAGACATACTACAGAAAAACAGTGGACCAAGCCATTTGTTTCCTTTCTAATCCCAATCACAAAAATAGCAGCAACAATTGTTGAAATAATAAATAAATACTTATATTTAGGATCATCCCGTGTCCATGATCCATTGAAGTGGAAACTTAATTTAACATTTTTATTTTTTATTTTTTTTTTTTCACTCTTTTCCTGTGGCGTTCTCCTTGTATCCCACAAGAGTACTGTAGAATACAATTACTTACAATTACCCGTACAAATTGTTCCCGCATCCACCTATATTTGGTAACCCTCCTTACACCGAGTTCACTGAACAGAACAGACCGCGGAACCTGGACAAAGGCCGACCCGAGATACAAGCAAAAATCACGTTTCTATACTCAAGTCCGTACGGTCCCGTTAATACCTACTCTACTCAACGATCTAATAATAATCATGGATGCGATCTCGAGCGGTCTCAAGAGAAAGACACACACAGAGAGAGAGAGAGAGAGAGAGAGAGAGAGGAATATAACCACCTAATATAGAAATGAAGACGTGTCATATTGACCCTTTGGGTACTAGGGTAGTGGCCGCAATGGCTTACATACGATATCCACCGAGGAGAAGGGGAAAAAACCCTCCACATGGTACTATCCGTATCAGTTTTTCGAGAAGTCTTGCCTCGAATGGGCTTTGCTTTTCGGTAGTTTACATGGGCTGTGTCAGCCTGTCAGGGACTCCTGTTTCGAGGGGTGTACCTGATCGTCGCCAGGTGGCGAGGTTCAGGAGGTCAGCCTTATGGGGTTTCTAATGTGTAGGGTGTGTCTGCGATGGATCGCTTGAGGAATCTGGCAATGGGATGTTCGGTGTCGAGTCTCGGGCCGTGGATTTTTCTTTTTCTTTTTCTTTTTCTTTTTTCTTTTTTTTGATGCTGGGGTTTTGTCTCGCGGTTAGTGGCTTCTGGGTTGAGTGTCGAGATACGGAGTATTAGTGCTCGATTACCGGGATTATCAATATTTATAGGTGAGGAAATGCAGCCCACACATCTGCTGTCAGACATCGCGTCTCAGCCGCAATCTGCCAGGTGCTTGTCTTGTTGTATCACGGGCCACGACATGATCCATCGAGGGCTGGATGCGCCGTGCAGCGCAGCTGTGGTCGGGAACTCAACGAGGACAATGAGTGGGTGTGGTGTGGGTGGGTTGTGCGAGGATTGATAGGAACATTTATCTGCGATGGATGAGCATGACGCCCTAGTAGGAATATATTTTTAGATACGCACCTATGGTGTGTTTGCAGTGGCTTGCTTGATATGTTGGTTTGATAGAATTGACGTATGTACATACCTATAGGACTTTCTTGATGATGTGCAGAGATCGGACGTGCGTATCGGAAAGGTATCAGGTGCTTAGAATGAAGGTACGGTACTGATACTGCATTGGAATACTGTCATATATTGCTATATTCAACAACATCTTCCCAGCCATGGTTAACAAACTAATTTCCTCGGCTATCGGATGTTGATCCAGATCCTCTACGATACACTACACGATAAATCGAAGGTGCTCTGACCTCTCGGGGAGTGCAGACCTTCCCTGACTCTTTCAGGATGATAGTATGGTCGTTAGGGGCGGATGGGATTCATTCGGATGCAAATGTGGGAAGAAGGCAGGAAAGTACGGCCTCCATGGATAGATCCATCGGAGAAGAGGAGGCTTTGTCCAAGGAGCACTGGAACGATTATATTACTCCAACGTTGCGGCTTTCGGATCTACATAAGCACACAAGATCAGCTCGGTATACACCAGTCTATTCGAGTACGTCTATAAGAGATGGTATGTACTTCTGAAGCATCTTTTCCATCGGCGATTTAAATTTCATGGGTTCACCATAAATCAGGCCTTCTCAATCACTACCAAAGGCAGGCATTTCATCCCAATTTGAAAAGGCTCAATGTCAACGCGAAGAACGTACCTGGGGCTTAGCCAAATCGTCTCATGCTCAGCAGCATTTGGAGTGCCAGGAAACCTCGCTGTCGAAGCTGATCGCGAAATATCTTACTCCATACTATCCATCCAAATGATAAAGAAGAATTGGATCGCGGCATATTCGCCAGGTGTTTCATTGAACATTTTTCCTATACCAAAGAGGCCACGAGAGATTCATTTCCACAATGAGTGAGTTGCTTAGGGTTCCGACAACCCGGGGAATCAGTGTGCCTTGTGATACGCAGGATATCTCCTCATTCCCTGGATTCTGGATATTTGTCTTCGCCATGCATGTACCGAGTTTACGTCTGTTGACAAAACCATACAGTCCCTGATAACCGTCTTTCGACGCGTATGTGCACTAGACAGGCCAATACCAGCTCTCCATTTGCAGATGAGAAAGCTGATTCTGGTTTGCCACATCTGTGTGTTCTTTACACAATGACAGACATTATATCTGTCTGTTTCCATCTGACTTCAACCATCAGTGGCATGGTTTCGGACAATCTCCCCTTCACCAGCCTATTCTTCCCAGCGGACTCGTTTGCACCTGCCACAACGTTGGCGGAGGAAGCTTCGATATGTTCCCACAACGATCTCTTTGTGGCTCTGTCGCCATTTCTGTAGGGCTGGGTTAGCGTTTGGGATCTATGGGATCTATACCGAGTCATTGGCCAGACTGGTTGTAGGATTCTCCGAAATTGGATCCGGTGCAACTGCAGTGGTGATCTGGTACTAGTGTGAACAAATGATGAGCCGAAGGGAAGATCGTCAGCGAAGTTGAATCTGCTGTGATTCTTGCCGTGTAGCTTGAGTGGCTGGGTATTGACTATAAGAGGATGAAAGGAATGGAAACAAGGCTAATGATCCGCAACAGATGGTCATGGAAAAGAAATAGAAGTTGAGTTCACCTTCTACAGCCTTGCTTGTTTCCTTTTACTATATGTGTATTGTAGAACAGCCGACAATATGTAAAGATATCGTGATGTGCGCCATTGGTCCCGGACGTAGAACCCTTGTTCAGGAAACACCGTACTGGCTGTTGATTAGGCCGGTTTCCATATCACATTTTGCCATACAAGTCGCTCGACGTCGGATCGGCGAAAACCAGCAACGCAACCAAGACAGACACAGAGCCGCCTCAATCCTAGAGCACGATTTAGTAAATCCTATACGAAGCCATGATCAGATACATCGTGGTGAACGTACTATCTATAACAGTGGCCTCATCAAGAACCATAATCATACCAGTAGTGGCTTGACCAGGGTTAGTCGTGTCAGAAGATCTAACAATGTTACCTTTTTGAAGTGATAGATCATGTCTCATATTGAGATTGCCGCTTGTGTTATATGTGGGTAAACATGGTGCTTGATAGTTCTCTCCAAATTGGATGCCCTGCTCGATCAGGAACCCCTCTACATCTTTAACATCAAACCATTCTTCATCGCTGGGAAGCTCCAACACCCCATTTGTTGTATGGAACGGAAGGAGGTTCTGAGACCGAGGGTTCTGCGCCGTCGACGGAAAATGCGTCCCGGCGCCGCCGAGACTCATGAATGGAAACCGACGGTCATAGACCGGATTACATGGTCTCATCTGGAGAACTTGCTCAAAGTAAACTTGGATTTGATCTCGCGAGACGCTTCGAAACAAAAGCCCGAATTGCGGCCGCATTTCCTCATCTAATATGGCATCATTTTTCAGGTAGCAGTATCCAATTTCTGCACAGGCACGATAGAGCCTCTCGGTGAATGCTGTGGTTGTGTATTCTATGACCTGATTGTCAATGTTTATGGAGGACGTGATAGGAATGCAAGGGTTGGGTACACCCATAGGTTTAACCGGTGGCAAAAAGCCATTAGAAGAGCTCATAAACCGACGCCAGAAATCAGACGATAATGCTTTTTCTTTTGTCCACGTCGAGGCACTTGTAGTTGTTTTGTTGCTCCGGCAAGACCCCGGAGAATGTCTGCCGCTTGCCGTTTGTTGGTATAACTGGCTTTGAGTAGTTGAACTGCAATCGCCTTGGTTGGGCGAAATATGACAATCGGCCCTTTTTAATTGAGAGAAAATGTCATTTTGTAGAAGCTTCATAGCCTGTAAGAGCTGAGCATGGGACATTTGAGCGCCTGGCTTGATAACTTGGGCGTCGAATGATTCCATGATGTGTCCGAGCTGTCCGAGCGCATCTTCTAGACTACTAACCCGAGATTTCAACGAGGCTAGAAGTGACTGTTGCCGGGATCGGTAGGCCCTTTGAGCTTCTCGAAGCTGGGTTCGTCGTACCTATGTCAACCATGAGAAAGGGACCAAGCGGCGAGAACTTCCATACAGCTCACCGTGTCTGGCGCCGCGGTCGGAGATTTGCGAGGCCGACCTCTATTTACCGATGATCCTCGATGAGTACTGGACATTGATATTGATAGCGTAAGTTTGTCTTTTACTCAACCTTAATTGGCAATTCTGTTTGGTTCGTCGTTGACTGGATGTCCTTGAGTTCAAACTTTCACCTCAAAAGGTGACCGAGGGCTTGGCAGTCCAGATCACATGCATAAATTAACAGTCACATGCATGCATTAACAGCCAGCCAATATAGTCTACTACTACTAGTAGATATCTACTACTGTAGGTATGTACATACATACAACCGGAAAATGCACTGCATATAAGCTCAATCGCAGTCAAAAATGGGGGCACTGAGATACACTCTGCTTTACAAAAACACAGGTAAATGTGTATAACTCATGTTGAGTGGAGGAGGAACCTGGTAAGAGATTGACCCTATTATTGTTCAAACGTCCTCTTTCACAGATCTCTCGGAATCAGACCCATAATATATCTACTAAATAGCTATTTCAGCAACCCTAGAGTAATATCTACCATGCTCCTTCAATCGTAGTAGCCGCAGATCAAGGAAATGTAATGGGACCTGCCATCCAAGCCATGCTACCTGGGTAGTCAGATAAGCATATTACCACCTTCCCGAGCGAGGTATCCCACGCCTATCATCGGCTAGTTCTCGTTCCTTCATCCGTCGATCTTCGCGAGGACGGAAGGGAGGAGATATCGGCCGGTCTAGCATCAATGGGGGATCCCCTGGCATTGTTCCTGGCGGTACTGGAGGTGGTGGAGGGGGCATAGAGGTCCTCTCACGGTGGATCTCCTGAATTCGTCGTCGACGTGCGCGGCGAATATCTTCCGATAAATCAACCAAGGCAGAAACATCATCCTGTGTAGATTTGTTATCTCAAAGTTTCACGATGGGATAGATGTTCACTCACGAATTGAAGATATGAAAATACATAATAGGAAGATACTGTCTCTTCGTATTCATAACCTGACCTTTCGATTGCTTCCTTCACTACCAGATCTTTGGTAATCTCTGTCCAGAGCCCATCTCGTTGGTCTTTCATCCCGATATATCGCCGTCCCACTTTACCCCGTGCAAAATCCGGATCACTTTCTGAATGCCTTTCTTCGCTCACGGTGAATTTAGGCTTTTTGTCTTTCAGGATCGGCTCCTTAATCCCCTGAGGAATATCGTCTAGCACAGCGTCCCGATCTGCCTTGGGAGCAGCAGTGATAATTGCCCAGTCTTCTCCGGTCATTTTAGGAGTGATTTCCCGTATAGGTCGCTCAAGTTCACGAGATCCACCGTAGACCTCTTCTTCTTCTATTTCGTGTTCGTCAAGCATGCATCCACCGTCAAGCACAGCTTCATGAATGGGTAGTCCTTTCCTGTGTTCGATAGACCTTGGTCGAGATTGAGGTATCGGAAAGTCTTCCTGTCTTTGCCGAAGAAAAGGCTCGGCTGTTCGACCGCGTACCAGATCTGGGGGCTTTGGTCCACCGCTTTCTTCAACAAGTATCTCTTCATGGGGTACCCGTCTCGTCTTTTCCCTCTTAGGCTTCTCAAAACTGACTTCTGGACTAGGTGCGCGGGGTGGACGAGGCGGACGGGGTATGTGATATGCTAAGGATGGGTTAAAGGCTATGCTAACGATTCATATCAGGTAGCGAGCTCACCTTCCGGGGCATGTACATGTTGTTTCGCTAAGTTCTGGTGTATGGGCACCTGAGCTAGAGAAACATCCGCAGAATCTTCTGATTCGGGAGATGACATAGCTTCATCAGGTTCTTGGGGGTTACGTTTGCTTGGAGATCTTCTGTGCCTGCCTCTCTGCACTAAAAGGTCATCTTCTTCCTCTTCATAATACTCCTCGTCAAGGTCTGTGCCAGGTCCTGGTCCAGGGCGTAACCGTGGCGGTACATGATAACGAGGGCCACTGCGAGTTCTTCTGTATTCATGCTTTATTTCATCGATACTAGGCGGCAACTCCCGTTCATACTCCGAGCGACGACTTCTGTGTTTCGGGAAGTCGTCATATACGTCCTTACGCTGCGGCGTGGAATATCTTTTCGCAATGACAGGAATCTCTCCCTCGGAATCACTTTCCGTCATCTTCCTAGTCAATTCCTCATCCTGAGAGACGTAGTCTCCCTCCTCGATGAATTCTCCCCGCTGTGGTCGCCGACGTTTGAAAGTGACATCTCTGACCTTGCGGAACTCCCTCGATTTCTCACGAGGAGGTTCACGGATCAATTCAGGCACTGGATTGTCTCGAACGTGAAGACGGTCGAATTCCTCAACCAGCGGAGGACTTGGCGCTCGAGGTTGTTCATAGCGTACTTCGTCTTTGTACGAACGACCGCCTCGAGGTCGACGTTGATGTTTACGATGATAATGGTCCCGTTCGACTTCGTACATGTCCTCATCATATTCATGGGCCCGGTATCGCCGAGGCATGGTGTAACCGCAAAATCGAACAGTAAATAAGTGAAATCACCCAAGTTGACCAACAAGAAAAATGAGAAAGGGAGCTAAGTTGCCTTTATTGCATGCCTTCATTGGGCATCTCTGCTACACCCGTCCTGTAAGGGGGCTCCTTGTGAAGAAAGGTTGATTTTTAAAACACTCGGGGCCTTCTGCTTGATTCTAAGGTATAGAAAAGTCTTGATATCGGGTGGAAGAAAATAATCCGTGAGACACGTGCACAAGTATGGTAGGCGAAAGCGCAAACTGGAGCGCTTGTAATGTCAAATCACGATGACCAAGTCGGTTTGGATCGAAATTCGACCCCGCGGCTTAGTTTGCTGATGTCAGGACGGGACCTAAAAGTATGAAGCCACCAATTGACGCTCATGTTGATTGTAATCCCACTTCAATCCAAACGGTCATATTCTTAGCTTGTCAGATTCCGGAGATCTCAAAACTGATATCTAAATTAAATCCATCGTGGAAACTCGAAACGCTGGTACTCGAACCATGGTTGAGTGGGCTACGGTTTAGCCATATCGATAGATATCTTTATCGATTACGGAGTACAGTCTGTGGGGTCTTTTCTCCTCAATGTGGACATCCTCAAGAAAGCTTTACGACGCATATTCTCAAGGGCTGGCAGCAGCTTTCTTTGGGACATATCGAATAGCTTTACGATGAGGTGCTGCATGATATAGGTTAGCAAGAGGGGGAAGGAAGGCAATAGCTTTTTATTTCTCCCACTCCAGCGGCTGAAACCAATCCATACAGACTTCGGAAACGGATTCGGTTCCAGGATTGGGCCCGCTTGAATGAGAAAGGTTTCTTTCTCCCCGGTCGGTCTGGATATTTGCAGGATTGCTGGGTCCAGTCCAGTGGCATTATCCGAAAGCGAGACGCGTCTGCCCTTTCTCGGGCTTACCACGGTTATTACGACCAGGCCTGCCGCGAGCGCTGGACGAGCCTGGATTACTTGACGGGCGTGCTGTTTGTTGGGATCTCATGATTGTTTGTCTTTCTTCTCTTTCCAGTTCCTTAGCAAAATGCCAATCATCGTGTTCATCCCTTTGACCTTCCGGTAGCGACTTTCCGCAACGGCTACAGGTGTAGAATCCCATGGGCGATTCTGCCAGCTCGGGATTACATGAACCACCCTCGGAGAGAAACAAGTTCTCACTGCTTCCTTCTAACCCCATCTCTGGTGTCGCCGATGCAGCCTCACTCGGCTGATGGTTTATATTAACCCCGGGAGATTGGTTGAAGAAGCGCCTTATGCCATCTTCTTCAACTTTCCTCCGTTTCTCGCTCGGTTGTGGCATCCCCGGCGGGTCGTCAATAACACGGTCCTTCGTAACATGGCCGATACTTTTGGCCTGGCCTCCCCGAAGTAGAAAAGAATCTATTGCTTTGTTATTACCAACCCCATCTTCAAATCCACCGACGCTCATAGACAAATTTGCACAAGGCCAGGCACGTCCGTCACCGACGACCTGCCGGAGCAATGTCCTACCGAGTTCGAAGAGTACTGTTTCGTCGATCGGCGTTGATCCAGGAATGGGGCTTTGACGAGACCGAACCTGTGCGCCTTGCCGATGATGCAGGGCGGCAGTTCTTGGACGGCGTCGGTGCTCAAGCACGCCATCTTCCACGAGACGGCCATAAATATCGGCTGCAAAGATCCGCAACCATCTTTCCGCCTGCTCGACGGAGTTGATACTAGGTCTGAAGGACTTTGCCGATAGCATCGACTTAATTTGTGTCCTGGGGTTCACTTCGCTCCTATCCTCGCCGCGGATAATTCCATATAGCCAATTAGCAGTATCGTCATCCAGTTTGGCCCGGAACTGTTCGAGTGTAACCTGTAAAAGGCCGCTGACTTGCTCTGTCCCAAATAGGGCCGTGACCTGATCACCCAGTTTGCCTCCAAGCATTCTGATCTTGGTGAACTTGAAGCCTCCGAGAAAATTTTGTATAGCGCGATTGCGTACAATAGTCTGTTTGTTTGGTTTGTTGCTAGAGCTCCCCAATTTTGCCATCATCTTGTTCCTCGCAATACCTGCAGAGCACGTGTAACTCAGACTATCCCAGACCGCGGTGCGAACCGACCGGACAATTTCAGACCCTATGAGCATCGCAATATCATCCCAATCAGGATCATCCACTTCCGTTTCCTTCTCGTCCAGGTCCACCAGACAATCACCCTGATTCCATTCTAGGGCCGTTGTGGGGGGACGAGGTAATGGCGCGATACGGTCATCGCCATCAGATTCATTTCGTAGTTCTGGATACCGTTGAAGCAAAACCCCATAAACCAACGGGGACAAATCAATGAAAACCTCATCGACGCTGGCTTTTTCAACACTAGCCTGCTGTAGCTGAGTCTGTGACCCTCGTTCCCGTTCGCCAGCAACCAAATCCGTATACCATCTCGACAAATCCTCCTTGATCACTTTCAAAATCTTGCGAGATTCCGCTCGATATGGATCCAAACAGACTTTATCCGTGTTTATGCTCTTGTAGGCATCCTCCCGATACGCCCATTTTCCACCTTCGCCTTCTCGAAACGTCGCAACATGCTGTAGAACAACATCCGGACAAAGCTTCTTTGCTTCCTTTGCGGAAATCATCCTCGTGATTCCGAAAGACCGAGCAGGGTAGTTGATCGCAATAAGCGAGTCCCACTGCCGCACAGCGAGGGGTACTTCTCGCGGTGTCTGAAGCCGCACCATCTCACATTGTGCGTAGAAGGCATCCAAATCGACATGGGCGATTATTCGGAGTGGGGAGGCCGTCGAACCCTGTCGAAGAAGTTGCAGTTGGCGGTAGGTGTACCAGGAATGGTTCTTCACGGGATTGCTCGGGGAGGAGGGCGATGCGACGAAAGGGTCTGGGGAAGAACGCGACATATCGATAACGATGGTTCTAGCGTCATGCTGTCTTCGCGGGTAGAATATATGAAATCGAGGCAGTAGCCTCCCGGTTCACGAATGCTTGCAATCTCTGCTGTACCATAGATACTCTATCGCGAGAGACTACGGAGTACTAAAGATCATCGCCGACCTTAATTGAAATCTGCCGTGCGCACTGAGCAGCCAATTGAAAACTGCGAACTAATACGAATTTAGATTAGCGTAAGATTTGTGTCGGGTATCTAGGTAGGACTATCTAGTATCTAGATATAGGTACCTTATCCATTGTACCGTAGGTACGGAGTAGTACCTAGGTACTTGATAAGGCCCGGGGGGCTACAATATATTCCACCTTTGACCGGTCGCCCAAGCCACCGCTCCCGGGGTGCATTCAATCCCCTGTCCTTTTGGACCTGTTTATTCATAAACAATGCTTTGTTGAACAGAGATGGTCTCTGGTGTCTCCATGGTTCTCATTTTGACTGGACTGATCCCTCGTAGTCGAGCCCCAAACCTAAGGAGTCCTAACTTGTCGGCCCGGTTAAGTTCATCACGTTATATAAATCCCGTGCAATGATCATCCTGTAACAGCGAAGTGGCCAATTTGACAAACTTGAACCTATATTTGGATTTACTACGGAGTAATTAATTTTTACCGTCGACCTTTTTGTCTCTCATTGGAAAGAACAGGACTCCTAGGGGAAAAAGGCCTTGATGATTGCATGCAAATTCTCAACCGCGTCACACAAATAGATTTCGAATCCAAAATCCTACCTAGAAAAGTTACTATCCAGGTCACATCTATATACTAACCGTTCTTATGAAGTAGATATAAATTCCCAGCCAATGTAGAAGACTCAAAATCAAAACGGCTAAGAGTCTGTCCAATATCCTAGAAGTATGCCTTTGTCATAGTTGGGAAACTAGTGCTCATGCTGTACAACTTGCCTTCATGACAATGAATAGATGGGATCGTATGGATTACTACACTCGGTTTCCCATCATTTCAACAGTGGGGAACGGCGAGTTGTTCGAATGGCACCTGAAGCATGTGGGCGGCTTCCTGCAATCCAGGCGGCTATTGACCGAAAGTATTTGCTTCCTTCTGTTTCTTCATACCTGTGCGGCCTAAGTTGGTGTAACAATTCAACCATTACTTTTGACGATACGAATAAGCCTCTCAACGGTTCGACTAACTTGTCAGAGCTTCGATCGTAGGCATGGGCTTCCCTATCGCGGGCGCAGCCCGAAGTGGTAGATGGAATCGGGCCAGAATAATATTGCAGGTTTTTCTGGTCGCATTTGTATGAACCGGTGACGCTCTTCCCTTCCCCGAGATTTCTTGGAACTCCAAGTGCGTATTGGCAGTACGATTTTGAAACAGTCGGCGGACGTTTCGAGGACACCGGCTTTGGGAAGGATTGTATATGCTGCATTCCTTTAACGCAAAACCCACTTGCGTCCATCTTGGCTAAAGAAGAGAAATAACAGGGTCATTTGATCATGCTGACACAAGGCCCCCGTAATCCTCTCCGTATGACTAGACGATATTGCAACGTGGTCAAAGGAAATAAGAGATATTTTAATGGCATATTTGACAGGATAATGTGATGAATCGGTTTTTACCAAAATCGGTCCATGATGGAATTACAACAAGAAGAATAATGATAACGACCGAAAGTCGACAATCAGTCGACGGACAGATGTTGTCCTACTTTGGCCCACCATCCCAAGTACGCCTGGGATTTAATCAGACGGAAGCGCCAATAATCATGGCGCATAGATCCAATCGTATGTTTTGAAACGAGAAAAGACTTTCGGAGCGTCCGACAGTCACTCGTCCAAAGTCGAGTCAATTCGAATGGTCCCAATCTAGATTTTGTGTTCTGTGAACTGTATCAACTAAAGCTGCAGGCGGCAACAGTAGCCTCTTAAGCATCCTCATCTAGATATGGAGTACCTAGATTGATGATCTCCCGGTGAGACAGGATGGTAGGCCCTCAATGAGCGCGACACTGCACGAATCAGCGGCGCTTGGATCTACCTCTTCCCCAGCGAGGCAAGTAGGTTAGTTTGCCGCTATCGTACCGAGGGGCGCCCCCGTGGATCAGCGAAAGGACAGCTGGACGGATGTCATTCGGGCATCAACGGAGAAGATCCACCCTCTGGGACTCACCGCTGCATATAACGTCGATACGTATCAGGGAACCAGCATGTGAGGGTTATGGAGAGAACGTGATCTCCGGAGGGCCTTATTTGACTTGTCTATAAGGTCTTTGA